>OVAN01004387.1:0-25997 GCA_900406275.1 Anastatica hierochuntica
AAATTTCTTAAATCTAATATAATTGAATATCCTAAATATTCTCTAACAATTAAGCACAATTTAATTTAGAGTAAATTCCTATTTTTTTTTAGAAAAAATATTCATTCCATCGTGATTAGGGTAATCGACACCGATGAAGATGAAAGTCCAGTTCATGCTTCAAGTTCCACAAGATGATATCAAAACCTCAGTTTTGATGTTCCGAGTGAAGAAAAGATGGGACATTTGATTGAAAATCTTGAGAGAATCATCTCTCTGTAAAAACCTATTAACTGTTATTTCTCTCTCATCTTAAGTTCCTTTCACTTCACTCCCCTTATATATCGACCTTTTTTTCTCTTCCATTCGAAGAACACTAAGTTTGATTGATTCAATATCTCTTCTTCTGGGAACTTACAGAGAATACAAGTCTCTTTGTATATTAAGAATCTTCTTCATCACCTCACATAATCATATTAAAAGACTCCTCTTTACATCTTTGCAACTGGATATTTAAAACTATTTAAGCAAAGATGATTAACATTAACAAAGTCGTCTCCTTTAATTAGCCTCTTAACTTAAAGTCGACACTTTTATTCTTCTCCTGCTTCTAGCCATTGCCGTTTCGTTTCTGAGGAAGAAGGAAGACGACGACAGAGGAAAACAACGGCGAGTTCAACCATGTGAAATCGCCGCCGCGGCGACTTTTTGTTTCTTTTTTAGTTTACTTTTTTTTAAAAAAAATTAAATACTTATTTCTTTTTTAAATTAAATGGGAGATATTTAAAATTACAATTTTAAAAAAAAATCATACAAAAAATAAATTTAGAGGTATTTTCGGAAGTTCCTTATTTATAAGTCTAATGTGACAAAAAAATGAGTTAAAATCTTATTGAGACAAATCACATTTTCCGAATTTTTTTTTAAAAAAAATAAAACATCTTGTCCTTCTTCTCAACTCAATTACTAATTTAATCGAGTCTTTTTTAAGCCATTCATTCGTATAATGTCTTTTAAAGCCCCTGCAAGTGATTTGCTAACGACACAAATCTGTTTGAAGATGATCTGTGGATGTAATAGAAGGAAATATGTTGGAAAGATTCTTACTTTAATTATCAAAAAAGTTGATTCTTACTTTAGTTGCTTCAATCTCATCCTTGTCCTGTCTATGCAAAAACATTCTACATTTATATGATGCATTCTGACTAGATTTTACAACGGTCTTAAGATTCTAATTACCAAATCCACTTATATATTTATGTAGCGCACACAAAAAAAAGGTCATTAATGATTCCCTCCTCCTAAACAAAATACAATTTGCCATCCATATTACAACTTGTGAAAATCTCCCTTTCCCGTCAATTCCCACCATCTACACCAAATTCTCCGACTCCGTCATCTGTTATAAAAGCCAAAAAAACAGCGCAAATGCCCGTTTATGACTTCAAACTCAATAAAACATATGAACCTAAATATCAGAAGAGAGAGAGAGTTGTAAACCTGAGGGAGAGTTAGAGAGGAAGAGGGCTCTATCATATATTACCGCTTTCTCCATCTGAAATCTCTTCAAGCTTTGCAATTGCCTCTATAAGAGCTTGTTCATGTTCCTGCCATATCCAAAGTAAACTCTACTCAGCCGCGGAGAAAAAAAGTAGATTGTTAAGTAAAAATCATATGAATGTGTTTCTTACTCTCAGCACTCTCTTTGCCTTCTCTATTTCTGCTGGGTTTGGGTTAACTGACCCAAAAACTTTTTCTACCTGATAGACAATATTCATAGAGCGATACTCAGACAGTTATATAACACTCAAGATTCCGATATCTAACACCTGGGTGATACCTCTTTTATTAGCGTATCAGTGTGGAGTATTTCGATTTCTCCTAAAGCTTTATTCCCAATGCCATTCTGCGCCTTGGGTTGTTGCGTCTTCATGCTTCCCCTACCTCTACCACCGGCATTGCTTGTGGGACCACCACGGGCCATGGACTTTGCAGTTCCACGGCCTTGCCCAGGATGTCCTCCTTTACGAGAAATCCCAGGATCTTCACCTTCCCATCTGATATCTCCCGGAGATATCTGTGATACATTATTATATAAAGAACATTCAGAATCGTTTATAAGAAAGTA
Organism: Anastatica hierochuntica; assembly: GCA_900406275.1. NCBI lineage: Eukaryota > Viridiplantae > Streptophyta > Magnoliopsida > Brassicales > Brassicaceae > Anastatica > Anastatica hierochuntica. The sequence goes on from OVAN01004387.1 coordinate 2,108, forward strand.
CTCCTCAAAAAATTGAAGTGTACACAGTTTTTGTCCTCTATCCTTTACTGATGGCAATGAAGAAACTGAAAATCAGCAGATGAGAAAATCATATATCGCGAGTCAGCTCTGAGGATAACTATGTTACTACCAGTTTTAATCCATCGTTTCTAAACTTATTCGATGTTGACATTCTTGGCTTCGGAATTACTATTCAAGAAGCAGTTCAACATCATTCAGGAATCAGGATTAAAACTTGTGTGGCAGTGAAGAAGTAAAACTATTTGTTCTAATGTAAAGAGCTAAAACCGACTGCAGTCGTATAAAAACTGAATAAAAAACCACGAGATTAGCAGGAAAAAGAATTAATAAGATAGCAATTCATGGGCTCTACAAATTTTACAATGCAGCATTATCTTCTGCAGTATTCTGAAAGATAAGTACAAAAACTGAGGTCAATTACCTCTTTAAGATTTACCCATTCCCAAGTTTCATTCCGTGTGTTTATATCATACACTAAAGCATGCCGCCCCTTGCCAATGTTGAACAAAGGAAACGTAAAATCAGAAAACAGAGACTTGGCACTAAAAACACTAATTAATAGCAATGAAAGATAAAATACCTCAGCGGGATTGTAGTCAGTAATAACAGCTTCATAGAAATGGTTGTCCGCAGGCCACTTTGTCCATACCTTCCTTCCAATTAACGGGTCATATGATCCCAATTCACCTTGTTCATTTGTTAAAGCTCCACGCTGGGGCCTTCCAGCGACGCCTGTAGCTGGGTACTGCATTGACTTCATCAAGCATAGAAATATTTTTCATACCTTACTCAATGAAATATAAGAAAAAGAGTCATCTAAACGGCAATTAGAAATTCACACAGCATTGTGACTTACTGTCTTTGGCTTTTTTGTCTTTGGGCCAGGTGGAGGACCTCCCCTTCTAAGTACAGATGAAGAAGGTTGCATCGAGGGATGCAATGCAGGAGATGGCGGGCCCATCCCTAACGAGGCGATTGATTGTGATGTCTTTTGCTTCTTCCGTGATCCTGAAATAGCTGGACTCGGAGCAGTATCATGAACCAGCTGGGGAACACTGGACTGAAGGTTGCTCGTCTTTCTCCACTCCCTGACATGATTTGAATTAACTTCGTAAGCTAGGACGTTGCTTTTGATTAACTGCAGGAGTATATTAGCGATATTAAACAGACCTTATTCGCCTGATCATATCATCAGCATTAACCCTTGATAACAACTCCCGGTGTTCCTCATCAGACACTCGAAGTTCTTTTCTGAGTTCAGTGATTAAACTTTCTTTCTCCTGAATATAAGAAGGGTAAATCTATCTTAGATGGTAAAGTTACAGAAAGATGGAGTAAACAATGAATAAAACAAGCAAAATGAGTACCCAGGTAATAGCATCAGACTGGGCTTTAAATGCACGGAGTATTGAGCTATAAGCCTCTTGCTCAATGAGATGAATTTGAGTTTCCATATCATTGTGCACCCTAGATAAAGGAGCAGAATTGAGAACTGAAGGCCTGCCATTACCGGCAGGTCTGCCACTTCTTTGATATCTATTTTGATGTGATGGAGGTAGGTCATCATCCGTACCTAAATATCCGCAGACAACAATTTAACGATATAAACAGCAACAAATACTATTTTAGGACAGCAAACAGAGAAAGATTGAAGACACGGGACTAACACCAAGCTGGCCGTTCAGAAACAACTATTTGAAATAACTTAAAGCTCACCACTACTATCAGAAGGTCGGTAGTCCATTTATGTCTGTTCCAGATGATTCTTCGCAGGGAACCTAAGTAATCAAAACGTGGTATGCGACCTACGCTTGCACCAAACCACAAGCTGCAACATACAAAAAAAGACTTCAACAGAAGAAAAAGCCGAAACAGTCATTTTGAGCTTGAAACCTTCACACAAGGTCACAGTTCTCAAACTCAAGCACAATAACCAAACATGTTTGCTTCCATTGAGTCAATGAGCTTCGAAAACAAGAAAATTTGATCTAAGGAGCCTTAATCATTAAAGAAATCGAATTTCTGCAAACTCATTAGAGAGCTACACTCTCCTAAACCCTAATTGCCTAAGAACAACGCACATCCACATTAGCTAAAGATGAACAAAACTCAAAATTGCGAAGAAAATATGTAAGATCGAAAAAGCAAATACCTCTATCGTGACTGTTCTTAGGATTTATGCTCGAAAACTTCGATCAGCTAAATTTTTCCATCGAGAACATTACTCCCAGAAGATCACAGATTTTGAGCAAAAGCGAACAAAATCACAAAGATCAGAACAAGAGCGATTCTAGTAAGAATTTCCCTCAAAAAAATCAAATTTATGAAAACGTTAGATCTCCCGGAAGCTGCTGAATTATACGCTGCAGAATTCAGAATTACTGGGAAACCTTGATGGATTTTTCCGGAGGAATCTATGAAGTCGCGGACGTGAAACCGACAATATTGTGCCCTAATTTTTTCCCCAGTTGATTGGTTGGTTTGAGTTACACGAACGACGACAACTTTTGTCGTTTCACTAACTTCGTATCTCTTTTTGGTTCTGTCTTAAACCCGGTTTAGTATGCTTGCATACCAACAACACTTTGAACCACAATTACAAAATTCGTATTATTTTTATGTTAGAATTTGTTTAAAATCATCAGAATTTTAAAAGTTACTATTTCTTTGGAAAAAAATGTAATTACCATAGTTAGATACAAACCCAATGAGAATCGATTTGTCCCTTAAATAAACCGGTAAGAATTGTGATTAAACCGGTAAGAAAGGGACAACCAGCGAAGGCGGTTCGGTCCAAAATCAAAATTAAACAAAAACTTCCCAATAGAAAAATGTGAAGAAGAGACGATTGAAGAAATGTTGTTGCGTGTATCTCCGTCGTCTTTCTTCTACCTCCGACCGCTTAATCTCTTCGCTTCATCTGCAAAATTACCTTTTTGCCCCTCTCTTCGCCGAGGATTTCGATTAAGCCCTTCTCGATCCTCTTCCTTCAGCCGGATGGATTCTTTTCCGGCTTCGTCCTCCTCTCAGTCGCCGGTAACCGATTCTGCCGCCGATTCCTTAGCGAAAGATCTCCAGAATCAAACTCTGGGAACCGCGGATGAAGGTAGTAACATCAAACGGAAGCTCGAAGATTTTAACTGGGACCACTCTTTTGTTAAGGAATTGCCTGGTGATCCGAGAACCGATGTCATCTCGCGTGAGGTAGATATTTTGTGTGTGTTTTTGCTTTTTGATCTTGTGTTGAGATAATAGGAGGAAACTTCATTTTTTTTTCCTTTGGATGTGTTTTGATCTTAAGACTAGACTCTTGTGGAGATTTCTTCTGTTTATTGCTCATTTGAATCTACAAAAGTTGTTATTGCTCTGCATTTGTGTTGATGGAGCTTACTTGTTTGATTGAAGATTACATATACTTTACTAACGTACATGAGTTTTGTTTAGAAACTGGCAGAATGCTATGTAAATGTGCAATGACTCAGTCTGCTCTGTTTTTCCGTTGAGCTAATTAACTCGGGTATCCGCGTTTTGATTGGTAATATTGCAGGTATTGCATGCTTGCTATACGAAAGTTTCCCCTTCAGTAGAAGTAGATGATCCGCAGCTTGTAGCATGGTCTGAATCTGTTGCAGAGCTACTGGAGTTGGATCCTAAAGAGTAAGTTTTATTCCGTATGGTCAGAAGAAAGTCTTAGAGTGTTCGATCACCGATGATAATGGCTTCTTTCGATGTTTTCCTTTCAGATTTGAAAGACCAGATTTCCCTCTCCTATTGTCTGGTGCTAAACCTTTGCCAGGAGCGTAAGTATTCCTTCCCCAAATCTGGTTTTAGGTTCAACCTTCTTAAATAGAAAGTTTCTATTTGCAACTATTGATATTATTTCTCTACAGAATGCCTTATGCTCAATGCTATGGAGGACACCAGTTTGGCATGTGGGCTGGACAACTAGGTGATGGTCGGGCCATCACTCTCGGAGAAGTTTTGAATTCCAAAGGTGAAAGATGGGAACTTCAGCTCAAAGGTGCGGGTAGGACTCCTTATAGCCGTTTTGCTGATGGGCTTGCAGTTTTGCGTAGTAGCATCCGGGAGTTCCTATGCAGTGAAGCTATGCATTTTCTTGGAATCCCTACCACACGTGCCCTTTGTCTTCTCACAACAGGTCGAGATGTTACTCGCGACATGTTTTATGAGTATGTCCAAAACCTTCCAAACTCTGTGTAGCTTGTTCGTTTTAATGCTCCTTCTCTGTTTTCCTTTGTCTCCCCTGCCAAGTAGAAAGGAGATTTAGCCCTATTTTTTCATTCCTCGTATCTTGATATTGCATTTTAGTATCTGCACATGGGCATGATAGAAATTGAATTATTTAACCTACTTGACTAACCCTCGAATAGAGAGAATTATGTTATATGAATTAGGCTTTAGGTGATTGACTACTCCTACTTTTTTGCATTGTGTGTTCGCAGTGGCAATCCAAAGGAAGAACCTGGCGCAATAGTTTGCCGAGTTTCTCAGTCATTTCTCCGATTCGGCTCATACCAAATACATGCTTCCAGAGGGAAAGAGGATCTTGATATTGTTCGGAAGTTGGCAGACTATGCCATTAGACATCATTTCCCACATATAGAGAGCATGGACAGAAGTGATAGCTTATCTTTCAAACCCGGCAATGAAGATGATTCGGTTGTGGACCTGACATCGAACAAGTATGCAGGTAACTAATGAAGTATTCGTTGAGAGGCTGCATATGAGCGCCATTATTTTCTTTTTCTAAACCAGCATCGACATTTGTATAATGATACTCTTGCTATTGGCAATAGTGATATTAGTGGCAGATATCAAACTAACTCTTATGCTTTTTTGAATTATATTAGCATGGATTGTTGAAGTTGCTGAGCGTACAGCTACCTTAGTTGCAAGATGGCAAGGTGTAGGTTTCACCCATGGTGTGCTCAACACTGACAATATGAGCATTTTGGGTCAAACTATTGACTATGGCCCGTTTGGGTTCTTGGATGCTTTTGATCCGAGTTACACGCCAAACACGACAGATCTCCCGGGAAGAAGATACTGTTTCGCGAATCAGCCTGACATTGGCTTGTGGAATATTGCTCAATTTACTAAAACTCTGGCAGTTGCTCAGCTGATAAACGAAAAGGAGGCGAATTACGCCATGGAGAGGTAAAACTGTGGTTATATTTGGAGCACTACTCTTGATTATATTTGAGGAGATACTAAGTAGTTGAGGGACTCCTTTTCAGGTATGGTGATAAATTCATGGATGAATATCAAGCCATAATGTCAAAGAAGCTTGGTCTTTCGAAGTATAACAAGGAGATCATTAGCAAACTTCTGAACAATATGGCTGTGGATAAAGTCGATTACACAAACTTCTTCCGGCTTCTTTCAAATGTTAAAGCAAACCCCAACACACCTGAAAATGAATTATTGAAACCCTTGAAAGCTGTGCTCTTGGACATTGGACAGGAAAGAAAAGAAGCATGGATCAAATGGATGCAAGACTATTTACAGGAGGTATCAAGTTCTTTTTCTTACAATTTTCCCAAATATTCTATCTTACTTCTTCGAAGTTACTACTTGTCCATGCATCTTTATGGTTGTTACAACTGCTAGTTTATGTGTATGGATTTGGAATTGCAGGTGGGTGGTAGTGTGATATCAGATGAAGAAAGAAAAGCAACAATGGATTCAGTGAACCCAAAGTACATTCTGAGGAACTATCTGTGCCAGAGTGCAATAGATGCAGCTGAACAAGGTGATTTCTCAGAGGTCAACAACTTGATCCGACTAATGAAACGGCCTTACGAGGAACAGCCCGGGATGGAGAAATATGCTCGGTTGCCTCCAGCTTGGGCTTACAGGCCAGGTGTCTGCATGCTTTCTTGCTCCTCCTAATTCTCCTTCCTACTCTCTCGTTTTGCCATTATAGAAAGGAAGAGGAAAAAACTAAAACACACTTTTATATATGTATCATTGTAATGCGTTAAAGTGACAGAAAAACTTTGGTATTTTCACATTTTTTACATGGAATAAAGATTCAATCACACAAAATAGACACGAACCAAATCAAAGTGGCTAAAAGAAGAAGAATCACACTTGTTCTTCTCTATGAGATTTTGATTTTGAGATGTTGGATCCCATCCCAACATCGTCTGAGCTTTGCCCCAAACACAAGTTCCAGCGCTCACATTCTAGAAACAGAGAGAATCACACAACAAAGTATAACTAGAATGTCTCAGAGAAAGCTTAAAACGTTTCACTTCGTACCTCTCAATGGCACGAGGGCTAATGGGAACCACGCCAGAAGGTGTCACAAGGGCATCAATCAGAACATCATTAGGTGTTACAGGAATGCTTCCGTCTTCAAGAATCTGAGGTGAGTAAGACAATGCAACTGCAACAGGGAAAAATAAAAACAACGGTGATTAGCTTATCTTTCAACTAAAAACATTCTGTAGAATCAATTGATTTTGGTCTCTGTACCCATAAGTGGATTTCTCCATTCTTTCTCCTTTGCCCGGACTTGGTATCTCTTCAAGAACGTGTCATAGTATCTTTTTCCCCCAGATTTTGTTTTCCGCATAAAAAAGTAGACGGAAAATGATTAGAGCGTGACAAACCATTTCTGATTGCAAGTATGAGACAAGATTCTTTGGGGATAGTGAAACCAATGTTGTGTTATTTCTTAACAAAATAATACAATTTTTTAACAAAAACTTCATAATACTAGCTGAAGGAATGAACACTAGAATAAACCTTTAGTATGAATCTATAGAACATGATGAAAAGAAAACATCGGGGTCCATGCCAACTTACCCACCTCCACGACCTAAACGTCGCCCAAATCTGTCAAAAGCCAGACCTGACCACATGGTTTGAAAATAAAGGTTGTACCGTACACCGTGATCAGGAAAAAAAAATGGAAGTGAAACAGTTTCTCCATACCTGGCAAGATGAATAGATCAATTGGTTCATCTGCTTGCATTACTGTCAATAGAAAAGAAAAAAAGTTAAATTTAAAGACGGCGGATTTACACTCATTATGAGAAGCCTATAGTGATGGCTAGATTAAAAAAGGAGTCCATTACCATCTTCACGCTCATTCCCTTGAGCATCAACCGGAGCTGGTTCCAAAATGTTCATAGAGTTTGCTACAAGGTCATCCATATGAGATATGTGCAACATACGCATGTTACTATTCTTATCCTCCACCCGAGGAACATATAACTTTTTCTGGTCCATTGTATTCGAATCTAAATAAGAAAAAAACGCAGAGTCAAGTCTTTGGAAGAAATCCTTAGAAAGCCGAGAGCTTTGTGAAGATAAATTGCCTAATAAGTCTTGATGATGAAGATAGGAGGAAATTGCATTGCGGAAACTAAGATCATTGCATTGAAAGCGAGAATCAATTAATTTACATGTGAGAAAATGAACTCATTGGTCCTAATAATAAGTCACTTGCCATTAAACAAGTCACATAGTCATTGATGTCATTTCGATTCTATGATCCTTATTGAGATGGAAAAGAGCAGTACCAGGATGTAGTTGCAGAATGGAAGAGAGGATTTTAGAAGTGTCGACTTCATTAAGAGACTTGCAGCTAATGTAAGCACACAATCTCCGACACGATTTGAACCAAGGAGCTTCAAGAAGAGAGTTTTGAATGGCATCATCTACAAATCAAAAAAAGGATATTAACATTTTGTTAGGACAAGAAAGAAAAGGTGAAAAGGAGAACCTTGTTGGGTTCGGAGAGAAGGGTCCATGGCTTTTAGGGATTTGCGAACAGTGGACCGCACGATCCGTTTCTGCTTGAAAATAGAATCGAGTTCCTCTTGGCTAATGCTGGTGGTGGTGCTCATGGCAACGATGGATCTAAAACCGGAAACGGGTCGGGTCGAGATCCTTGGGAAGAAGATTGATAATGACGACCTTTGAAATGCTGTAGGAGTGATACAAAAGACGCGAGCTCCAATCATTACAAAGCCTTGCTCTCGGATTAGACACACACTGTGTGCGGAGAGATTCCCGAAGCATAAAATTTTAAAAACAAAATGGGCTTTAAAGAGGCCCAAACTTGTGTCGCCGACGAGACAGAACCCATTGTCTGTCTCTCTCTACACCGCCATTTGCTTTCGTCCTTGTTCCTCACGTCCTCCATTTTTTTTTTGAGTTTTATAAGGTTTTCTTCATTTGACCTGCCTCTCTTTAAGGTATTTCTCTTTCCAAATTTTCATAATTTCCTTACCAATCGATCTACCATCAACTCAACTGTTAAAAGTGCGATTCTTTTTCTTGATCTGTGCTTTCTTTCAAGACTTGAAGACGATTTGGGTTTCTTTTAAGCATGTCTCCGACTTTTGGAATTAGAATATTCCCTGATTCGATTGTTCATCTGCGGTGAAATTTTTTTTTAGCTTTTGGTTGGTTAGATCTAATATGTTGAAATTTACAAAAAAATTATAATATCTTGCCCACTTTTCAAGTGCAATCCATTTGGTTTGTTTTGATAGGAAAAAAAATCTCTCCTTTACGCATTGGTTTTCGATTATTCGCATTGGCAATTTCGTTCTGTTACAGCTACATTATCTTCTATGTAGTATACATTTTGGTCTAGATTAATATGTGTATTAATTCATTCTTCCATCCATGTAAATGTTTTGGTTGTTGTTAGGTTCTTAATGGTAAAAGCATATAAACAAGAACATGTTTACAAGCATCCGTGGGAGCGGGTGAGTGCTGCCTCATGGAGAAAGTTTGCTGACCCTGAAAACAAACGCATCCTTTCTCATATCCTCGAAGTCGACACCTTGAACCGCAAACTCGATACTGAGACTGGGAAACTCCACACTACGCGTGCCCTCACCATCCATGCTCCTGGTCCATGGTTCCTCCACAGGATCATTGGCCAGGACATCTGCCACTGTGTTGAATCAACCGTCGTGGATGGGAAATCACGTTCTATGCAGGTATCCTCGGTTTCTCTGTGCTTTCTCCGCAAAGGTTTTTCGTTTTGTTAATGAGGAAGCTTGCTTTGGAATGAAGTTATTATTAGGCACAAACAACTATAGGTTAGTGTTTGGGTTAGCTTAGAATTTGAGGTGGTGAAACATTTGGTCGAAGGATCGATTCTAGCAAAAAAAGGATGCCTAATTTGTATAATCTACTTTGTTGTAATCTGTTTAATTGGAACTTTGATTGGCATTTGAAATATTTGTTTGTTGTTAGAAGGCATAAACAACAACCATAGAGGAATGTTTAGATTAGCTAATATAGCATTGGAGCTGGTAAAACATCGTATAAACTATAAAAATGACTAATTCTCATTCTCGTTTTATGGCTATGGACGAAATGGTTATATTCCAGCTTACAACAAAGAACATTAGTCTCCAAAAATTCATTGAAGTGGAGGAGAGGATAAGATATGATCCGCATCCAGAAAATCCATCTGCCTGGACGGTTTGTAGCCAAGAGACAAGCATTCGGATCAAACCCTTGTCGGCTCTGGCCTCAATGGCTGAGAAAGTTGAACAGAAATGCGCCGAGAAATTCATGCAGAATAGCGTTAAAGGACGGGAAGTCATGGAGAGAATTTGTAAGTATATGGAAGCAGAATCCGCTCCAATCTAAAGATCAAAACTTTTTAGATTCCAAAATCTCTTGGGTTTTTGGGTTCTTGAATGTTTTTTCTTTTTTTTGTAATTCAAGAGGCTACTTTTTGGATCATGAGGTAATAATAAATCCAGAAAACAGTTTAGAACTTTAGATCAAGCTTCTGTTTTTTCCCTGCAATTGTGTTAGCAACTGAAGCATGTTGAGTTGGTAAGCTTGTTGTCCAAATTTTTTTGAAATTAATAATACTAATCCCAGACCGGTTCATTAGAATTCTAATGGTTCGCATTTAAATATTATATTTGGATTTTGTATTTTATATTTTTTTGTTATGATCTTTGTTGTAAAACTCTCTCTCTTACACTCAAGAACAGCGATAGAAACCCAAAGTAGAACCCCAAAGAAGATGCAATTTATAGAATGTAAATCCGATTACAAAGAGTAAAACGAAGTACAAGTGAACATCTAAGACAAATAAAGCTTTTCACTCTATCTCTTGGATCATTCTCGATTTTCTTCCAGAGGAAGATCGCCCCTAAGACCTCTGTTTTTTCTATAAAATGCATAAACGTAAATCAACAACCATTGTTCTTATTTAAAGATGATAATATCAAAGTCTCTCTGTGATTTCAAGTATTTACTCTTTTGTGCCAATTTAGCTCAAACATCTTCTCAATTAGCATATTTCAACTTGTAGGAGTCTCGTCCTTGGTGCGTATCAATACCCTCGCCTTTGAAAATAAATTTGTCCCCTAGTTTACGTCTCCAACGTTTCTAAATACCCAAAGAATCTTGTCCAAGGATACCAAAAATCTTGAGAACATATTTAGCAAAAACTTGACTTTGATCCACACCAAAGTTGTTCTTGTCACCCCTTCTGGTGCATCAACATTAAAAACATAGAGGAACAACCGTTGACTGACTTCCACACAGTGCTGGAACAAACATATATCAATATTCCCAATAATTGTGTCACAACCAACAAGCTTTCGTAATCCTTGTATGAGAAAAGCAATCGAGCAAGTCTAATGCGTAATGGTTTGAACTGTGAATTTTCTCCAAGTAAATTTGTACCACACTGTTGATCTTAAAAGTTGTTTCCGATGTAGCATCCGGTGTTAAACTAGTGCCAATATATCCTGAATATCCCTGAACGAGCTGATTTGTAATTGTAACTTCATGTACATCTTTGTATAAGCGCACCAAACATTGTGCATATGCAGAATCAACTTAAACATAAATTGTATCCTAAAATCTGCACCATCCTCTCGGAGATAAACATGTAGCAACACCCACACAGTTTGATTTGCATTACTTTGTTCCAATCTAGTAGGATTTGAAGATCTTGCTAAATGAATCGAGAAACCATACATTTTATCTTCTAATTGCTGCACAAATACAAGTGCAGATACTTGGTCCTTCTCCAAATCTTCCATTTGACTCTCTTGAAAAACACTATTTTCAAGTGCCTCTATTACAAAGTCTACCAGTTTATATTTGAAGTGGCAAGACTTGTCACATTTTCGTTTCTTCTCTACACAACAAAATATGGGAGCTCCACTTCAACCTTTAGAATCATAGAACATAACAACTTCCCCTTCACAGATAACTCCACATCCACCTTTACTGTAATAAAAATCATCTTTTCCATGATTGAGATCCATCTCCATCAGTACGTTCTTATTTTCCATCTTTTCTCTATCGAGTGCAATCTTCCTAAAATGATTTTGCAAAATTGCAGTCTCTAATTTATTGTCATCAAACATTGGAGTCTCTACCATCGTAGTGTGTCCACAGGCCCTTAATGATGTATCACTACTGCCATGTTCCAAGTAAAAAATTGTTTTGTGAACTTGGTGAACACAATCAATTCCCAAGGTTGAATCTGGTTCAGAATAAACACTACCATGCGTTCTTCGCACAAGCTCAATATCAACATCATTAGACTGAAAATACTTGTCACTAACACTGTTTTCCATTATCTCATAATACCATTGTTCTGTGTGTGCCCAATATCTTGTCTCCAATCGATTTGTTAACTTGAAACCAAATTGGGAAGACTTCTTCTTCATAGAATGTTGTCCACAGAGTTGCCTTGTATGTTTGTCATTCTTGCAAGTCCAGTCATTAAGGAGTATATGATGCTCCATTTTTTTTCTTCGTGGTTGTGCTCTAAATTTGAATGACCAAGTCTATGGAGATAACTTTTTTCTTCTATTTTTCATAGTTGTTTTCTCATTGCCTTTCAACGAACATTTGATATGCATTATTAGTGACACACTCAAGGCTTAACTTATGGGATCGACTTTCCTTCTCAACTGACAATTCCGCAACCACAACCAATGACTCAGTACATAAACTAAGGCTAGGTTCCGAGTAAGAATATTGTACCTGAAGCATTAGATTTGCTATGGAATGATGAATCTCCAAGTTCATGTCTTCTTTTGTTGTAATCGTTTTGGCTCCTCTGGAATCAGTATTTTATCACAGATCAAAGCAGTAGTAATCGCTTTTGAGCTTCTTCTTCAAGTGGAGTCGATCCTTTTTGCTTCTGCTTGCGATAAAATTCTTGTTCCATTGTTGAAGTTCATGACGAGACTTCATACGTATTGAAGTCGTTCTTCCCTGATCTCAAATCTCGACACCATCGATTCCTTCAAATCACTCCAGCTTTAAAAAGGAAAAATGATTGTCGTCGTTGAAACCACGACATAACTTCTGCTAATGCTAATTTGTTTAACTCCGTGCAATCTCAGTTGCGATCAAACTCATCCTCTAACTCATAGATCCATGGTCTTATATCATTAGAATCACCTGTAAATATCAAAAACTCCACCGACTCTTCCGCGTTTAGTGTCGTTGCAAGCATATTTGTCTCCCTCCTCTCCAATATTTGTAAGATGTGACACAATTTGTGGTTGATAGAGTTAAATCGTTGATCGAAAATCTTTTTTTTTGGGTGATCGAAGGCTCACTGCACATATATGTTATGATCTTTGTTGTAAAACTCTCTCTCAAACCCAAGAACAGTAATAGAAACCCAAATAAGATGCATTTAATAGATGTTAAATCGGATTACAAAGAGTAAAACAAAATACAAGTGAGCATCTAAGATAAATAAAGCTTTTCACTTTATCTCTCTGATCGTTCTCGATCTCGATCTCCTCCCCGAGGAAGATCACCCTTAAGACCTCAGTCTTCTCTCTACAAAATGCATAAACTTAAATCAACAACCATTGTTCTTATTTAAAGATGATAATAGCAGAGTCTCTCTATGATTCCAAGTCTTTACTCTTTTGTGTCAACTTACCTCAAACCTCTTCTCAATTATCATCAGTCAACTTGTAGGGGTCTTGCCCTTAGTGCGTATCATTATTTACCAGAAAATATCCTTTATGTAAGGAAATTATAAAATTAATACATATTAATATAAAATTTTGAAACGAGTTTGTAGTCTAAAATATCTAAGAAAATGCATAATAGATTTCTAGTTTTGATTGATATAAGAATCAAACGAAAATAAGATAAATTTATTTTTGATAAAACATAAGAGAAATTTTAAACAAAAAGTTATCTGAAATGGAAATAGGGAAATTAATCGGGAATCGGTAATCCATGCCCTAGCTATTCAAATATGGCTGATTCATACCCTCACTTTTTCATTATGTTAATTCATTACCAAACTAAAATTATTCCTAATTCAATATCCAAAGTATCAAAATTTTGTCTAATTCAACATTCTCCGTAACATTGCTAAGTGTTCATTTAAATTGGTTGACTTGACAACCACGTCGAACTGTTGTCGTTTTGGATAAAATCATCCAGGGAAATATATAAAATGACGTCGTTTTGTCGTAACTAATCAAAGCAATGTCGTTTTTTGGATGTAATTGCTACCAGATACAAATATCAAAAGAAATTTATTTATTAAAAAGTTTCCTTTATTAAATAGAGGATAATAAAAACAAATCAGAGCAATTTTTATAAAAGAAATATGGAACGAAGAAAAAGATCTAATCTCTGAGCAAGCTGGAACCCACTAGAGAGTTAAAAGTCGACAGTGAACGTCCACAAACCGCCACATGCGTCAGCGGGACGAACCCTCCAACGCTGTTGTGGAAAACATTAAAACAGATTACATAGAGCTTTCACTTGCTGAAGCACACCACCGTATGAATGATGTGAAGAGCTTCTCTACGAATCCCTTGCAAGAAAACGAGTTGAGTTGATTTTCTCTAATTTTCGCCTTCGAGGTAACCTGCAGGAGAGATTAGAACAAAACACCACCGTGGATGGCCAAGCGACCAAATCCACGATGATTGGATGCAATTTCTCCAACACATGCTGACACCGAGATCCTCTTTTCCCGATGACCACCTCGAGAGAAAGATGATTCTGTCGCGTGCCACCCCTGATAACCGGGGGACGGGTCTTTCCCAAAACCCCTGGAGAAATCATATGTGTCAAAAGCAAGTTCAACAAACAGAAAAGGTGAAACAGAACCCAATCATGAAAAAGCCACCGAGCGAGTCTTTCCCAGCTGCAAAAATCGTCGTTTCCATGGCCGAATTCTTCTTCAAAGATGCAGCCTCCATATCTGAATAGACGCCAGGCATCGAGAATTCCCACGCGTCTCATTCAGAGCAATTGGCTTGCACGTGTCGGCTTCATTGAGATCCAAGCTAAGATACGAAAGCGAGAGTCTCCTGGACGCACCTCCAAGTGCTTGGAGAGCCTATAGGAGCTCTTCTTGGGCTATTTAGTATAGAGTTTCACCGCTAAGATATCAAAAGCGATGTTGTTTTGAGGATTTATAAATTTTTCTTCTTCAACCTCCCGATACTCGAAACCATTTGGAAATTCGGTTGATTAAGGTTTGGACTCAAGATCAACGACATAGGACCAGACTCGTTAAGCTCGATGTCTTCTTCGGCTAATTCAGGTAATCAAAATTGGACTGATTAACTAGCTCGTTTGTCTGATGTGATTATAACAGGCGAAAACTTTTTCTGCTTAAATCTTTAAATCTTGAAGGAGTTAGCGCTACGATGCCATTGGGGAACATAAGAAGAGGAATGCTTAAATATTGTAGATATGGTGAATAGACTCAAAGAAGGACTGCAAAAAAAAGGTAACCCTGGTCGATGTTTTATTGTTGTCTTTATGGGTCGAAAGAGGTAATTTCGGAATTCAATTAAGTGTTGTAGTAAAATTTGTGAAACTATGTGATTAAGATATGTAGAAGAAAGAGCATCTCTACAAGTGGAACGATATTGTTATGGTTGAAGAGATGAATGAGATTCAGATCATGGGAAGAAAAGATACAAGTGGATGTGGGAAGCTTAGAGAAACATTGACATGAAGTATATTCTGAGATAGATATTCTTACATGTGAGACATTCACATGGGAGGCATTGACTAGTAGTTATGCAGATAACGTTAAGGCAGTAAAACAAATAGCAAAATGGTGTAAAGATCAGAATGGAGGGTTTAAAGGTGTAGTAAGTGATTATGAGAGTGAGATACAGTTCTTTAAGAACACGGTTGTGTTTGTATTTTTCTTGTTCATGCTCCATTCCTTCATATTTTCTTAGTCTTGTTGTAATGTCTCATGTTGTATGCACTAATGGTCTCATGTATGAATCTTTATTTAACAATGTACTAGTTAAGAAATTTTAGTGTTTTAACTATTTTTGAATTAATGAGGAAATAATGTTTACACTACTAGTTACAAAATCCACAATCCACGTTTACATTCAAAAATAACCATGCAAACACCAAAAATCAGCCACCTAAAATCGAGACATAATCCATCTGAGACCTAGACTATCTGAGACAAAAACTATCTGAGACAAAAAACCATCCAAGACAAAACCATAAACATCCTAGCATCTAAAATCTTCTCAGATCTAGACTGCTTTAAAATCCATCAGAGACCTAGGCTATTTTACAAGCCATCCGAGACCTAGAACTAGACCACGTTTGAATCAATCCATCTCATCAACTCCTTTCTGCTTCTTTGGTCTATAAATCGGCACACCAACATTGGGACATCTTCTATTTTTATGTCCTTCAAACTCACGTCGTGCACAAGAAATAATCCTTTATGTCCTTGTTAGTTTTACCACATTCTAACATTATTCTACTCTTTTTCCTTTGCCCTTCCTCATTGGGAATTTATTATACCCCTTAATTCTTTTTTGCTTATTTGTTGGACCATGAGATGGTTCTCTTGCCGGTGGTTGTATCTGAGGCTCAACAGATCTTCTCAAAGGTTGCCACTGCACGGATCAACTTCTTGTACTGTTCTTGCCATATCAAAGTCAGATAGCAATCGAAAACGTAGTCCTCACCGGAAAGCTTCTTCAATTGTATCACCTTCAAGACATGAAAGTAAGGAATCCCTGTCATACTCCACCTCCTACATGTAAATGTTCTTAACATCATATATATCTTAAAGCCACTACCATTTTCTGTAACTTCCCAATGTCCATAGCCACAAGGAAATGCCCGATAATTCCTACGATGTTTCTCCTCTTCTACGATAGTGTTGGTCACTTTCTCACTGAATTTTTTTTATGCTTTCTAGCCTTTTATTTTCTTGCAGCTATCCAAAGCATTTCTTGTCATTTGAATGTCTCTAACATTTCAATCAAAGGCATTTCACGAGCTTTGTTGATGGCATTATTGTAAGATTTTAAAAAGTTGTTAGAGATATCTTCACAAGTAGAGGTACATGTACACAAAGCATGACAATAATTTCTTAGATTATTCATCATCATAGCCTCCTACGCACAAAGATCATAATTCTTAAGGTCTCCTATGGCTTTTTCATACTCACCAATGTTGTAGCTTTTCGCAATTTCCCAAAATATCTTCTTCAACAGTTCTTTCCCTAAAAATACCTTTCTCAAGTTCCCGTAAATGTGGCACGCGCACATACGATATTCCGCTTTAAGAAACTCTTTGTCCATAGCATTTTTAAATCTTGTAAAATAAAAAAAAACAGAGAGACATATTATGCAAGAATAGAAGAAGACTTGTTATAAAACAAAAAAAAGATTTTAAACGAGCCATATTACCTTCTGCCTATATGAAATAATAGTTATGTCGCTTTTATCTTAAAGTTTCAAATCTTCTTTCAGATTTCCAATTAACCAGAGTTAATTGTTTGTGTTTTCCACTTTTATAACCGCCCAAAAAAGTGGGTAAAATTGGTTATTGGGATCCCTTTTTACTGATGCGAAAAGTTGACCTTTGACATTGTTCTTTAAAAAGCATACATCGAGAGACTGCGAAGCACACATAAATTTTTCATATATAGTGTCATCATCGCTAATGATTGTCCCAACCTCCACAGTAGAAGTTGGATTATAGCTTTTAAAAACGGAAAAAAGAAGAAGAGAAAGTTTAGTTAAAAACTATTGAGAAGTAAGTAAAACAATTTTCAAAACACAAAAAATAGGAGAAAGTTGCTTACTCTAAAAGCTTAGTTTTGTAGTCTTTCATCTTTGCAAATTGCTCGTCGTGTTCTTCTTCAAGCATTGAGATTTCTTTTTTCTTTGTTTTTCCTATATTGTTCATTCGGGACGATCAATATTTTGTTTCTTCATTGTTTCTTCGATTGCCTTTGCTTTTGGCTTCACCGCTCGGGTACCCTTTTGGGTTCGATTTGGATTGATTCGAGTTTTGCGTTTTCGAGGTCATAGGTTTAAGCTTCATTTGGGTTTTTATACAAAAAAGTTTGGTTACGGTTTGGGTTCGGTTCGGTTCGGATCTTTTTGGGTACTGTTGAATACCCGTTTACATTATGTAAAAAATTCAAGAATATAAATTTACCTATAATTTTTTTAAAAAATCTAAATTAAAAATTGTATAAAATATATAAATATGAATAATGTATGACTAGGTACCTAATATGAACGGGAAATTGAGTATTTACTAATTCAAGTTTTGGATACTTATTTTTGATATTTATTCAAATTTTCAAGTATCTTTGGACACTAATTTGAGTTGGATTCGGTTTTTGGTTAATGTTTTTTACAGGTTTTCGGATTTTTTGGGTTTTTCAGAGTGTCGGGTTTGGTTAGGTAATACCCGATATAGTAGCCATGAATAAGACTTAAGAAGCAAACGAAGAAAAAAACGGCCAAAGGGAAAATTGTCGAACCAGTATGTTTGGAATAAGTTCTAGTGTGTTCGATTAAGTTTTATCACATGCGAACCTTGAGACGCCGATCGGATCAGTTGTATTGTTCAAAAGTAGCTCAATGACTAAGCAAGATGTTTCCCAGGATGCTTGCTTGCTTAGTTAACCAACAAAGCTGCTCGATGAATAAGTTGTTCAGAATTTCACGTGCTTCAGCTGCTTCTTGTGCTCGAAAATTTTTTGTTTGGATAGAATCTTCATAAAATTTAATGGGTCGTAAACACTCGCGGTTCAGCTTAGTTTCTTCCAGAATTCTCAAAAAGTTATTCTATGTTTTAGGGTGGGAATGACCTAGAAACGAATGAGAACCAAAATGCTCGTAGGAAACTAAGTTTGATTGACAAAAATAATTTTTTAGTTGTTCGAAAAGGCAAGTCGGACGTCCGAATCTGAACCTGCAACATTTAGAATGGACTGAAGCGTGTTCCGTTGTGGTGCATCATGAAGTAGTTGTGCAGATGTTTGCGGCAATTCAACTGCTCCCAGTTTTCCCTAGGACACATGTCATGACCTAGAAGAAGTTTGCTTCCATCTGCACCACATCTTGTTTACTTAACCTTTTTCCCCATCTATAAATACCCTCCACCCCTATAGTTTTTTTCTTTCATACCAAAACATTTTGAAGACCTCCAGAATCCAAGTCTAAAGGTAAGCCTAAAAACCTTAACTTTAATTTCTAGTGTAGTAAATAATTAGTTTAGGACTAAGTAGTTTTTTGATGTTATAAACATAGGGAATCCAGCTGTTCTAGGGATAATTTGATTGAGGTTTCAAGTTGTGCCAACCGCGAAATAGGAGAACACTAAGACTAAAATAACCATTCAAACACCCAGTGAATCTCAATTATAGGATTATTTGTTGGTTATGCAATTAGCGCCTGCAAAATGAGAATCATGAAATTGATAACTAAATGGTGTAGACATAGGAAAACGATTAACGATAAAGACATGATGGCATGATGATTATGTGAATGCGTGTTGCATGATGATTGATAGTATGATACTGATGATGATTATGTGATGCTTATTGTTAAATAATGTAGATTGTATGATTGGTTATATCCTTCAGGATTCGGCTCATAAGGTATAACATGTTTGTGCAGGTATTAAAATAGGTTCACCTGGTAGGTGGCCCGAATGTCCATGGACTCTCCTTAGGGAGTTATCCATGAGGTCCCGACATTCGAGAGAGAATGTCTTAATAGTCACTAGTATCCTCTTTATGGTGATTTGGATGAGACTTTTTCTCTTGCCAGACATCGAGCGTTGGCCGGGATGATCACACGGAGGCGTGTTGCACGATGGTGTAGGGTTGATTAATTGATTTTTGGACCGTTAAGATATTGTGTATTCGGTTTGAGGTTGATAATCACAGAGGGGAACCACTAGTGGCAAGTCGCAAGTATCAATGATTTATGGAGATCTAACCACCCGTGAAGGAGGGATGATTGAGTTACTTGATTATTTATTTTTCGTTATGCATATTTCTTGACATGTTAGATTGTTTGGATTATTTAATTTCTTATTTACCACTATGAATATTGTTTGACATACATGATGTCTTGATTGATTAATTGCTTGATTTTTTGATTGATTGATGCATATTTTGGGGAAATGATTTATTCCTTAGGAAATATGAATCACTGAGCAAATTAGTTTTTCATTACACTCTATATTTTCCAGGTAACCATTAATGGGATATTTGTACGAGTGAAAGGAATGCTAGGTGCTGGTGTAGTTTATATACCTTTTTATAAACTGAGTATAAATTTATTATGTATTAATGATTTTAAACTTCTCGGGATCTATACATGCCTTTCGTAACGTTTGTAATTATTTTTTAATAAATTATAAACTTTTTATGAAATTCTCGGGTTCCATATGATATTAGTCCTAGTTCGGGACGAACCAACTAGCGGATTTAAACTCGTGTTGCAAAGTCTTGACTTAGATTCGTTAGGATATATGCTCTCAGATATTTGACCTAAGGGTTTTGGATGTGTACTAAGAACCTCATGCTTAATGTATGGGTATGTAATTGTAGCATATTTGGTCGGGATGTTTGATTAGGGTTAATTGGTTTATCGTGCATGTTCTTGTTTTGTTGTTGAGCGGAAGATTAGTTGACTTTGACTTAATCTTGTCCAGGGTGTTATAAAAAAAGGTGGTATCAGACCATGGTTCTCCATTATCATTTGGGACTAAGTTTTCAAATGTTTTATCGAGTCAATAATTTCATAAAGAGGTAAATTAGGAAACCAATTGTTCCTTATTAGATAGGATGGGTTGAAGATTTAACGTTGTTCCTGGTATCATTGCATTGGGTATGAGATAACAAGATTTCAGAACTTGCAAGGAATGATCAAGGGGAATCTTGAATTCAGGTGGAGTTGAGTAATTATAATTAGTCATAGATTAATGGACGATATAACAAGAGGCGTGTTTCATGGGAGAGGCGCATTGAATACAAAGGAGTTAACAATGAACGGGCTCTGCCATAACAAGGAGAATAAAGACCAAGGGGTTCTAAAACCATATTAATGGAGATAATTTATTGCCTATGGTGAAAGACGAGGTAAGAAGTAGAGACAAGGAGGGATATAAGCATTTGAGGGTCAGTGAAATCTATGGTGAAGGATAAATTCAAGATACTATGATCATTAGAGGACGACGAGAAGAACAGAAGAAAATACCCTTAGATAGGTAAACATAAACCGTCATGACCTTGTAAAATGTCTCATGCCAAGTAAGTTAGGTTTTAACTCATTGTGTGATTGATAGAGTGTGTGATCTGTTTGGTGACTGAGCTTATTAGAAATTGATTGTTTAAAACTTTGGAAGCAGAACGTTATAGGTGACTCTGTCATCAATGTTTTGTTTGACACCCTTGAAGGTGTCGCTAATGTCTTTGTTCTAAGTGTTGTTAGTAGAGTATGGAGAGAAATTTTACGCAAGTAAAAGTATGGGTATGAACATATTAGAATACCTTATTCTAAGCCTCCATGCCAAACCGATTGACGAAGGATTAACAAATAAAGAGACTGCTGTAAGATGATGGTTAAAATTTTAAGAGAGGCGAGACAACATTGAAGATAGACTAGATTTGAAGAACGATAAGAGTATACAGGTACGGAGAGAATTAGTATTGGTATTCATTGATGACCGCGACAGAAGTGGAATAGTATGGACATAAGGGGGAGAGAGAGATAACCTCAACCATGAAAAGTAAGAAGATCTAATAGAGAAGCATATAAGAATATGAGAACTGATCGAAAGACGAATCAGTGACATGTAAGGAAAATGTGAACTGACCAAAGGACGGATCAGTGAATGGTTACTCAAAAAGATTGGGATAGTGAGAGTGTGTTTGTACGACCACAAAAATAAATGAAATGAAAATGACTTCAGAGAATCATAGAACTCGAGAAGATTTGGTAATGACTCGGAGCTTAAAAAGCAGAAGAAGATACCAAAATAGATGAAGATGATGTTCAAGAAGCTGACAGAAGGGGAAAATTTGGAAAGGGGAAAAATATCAAGAGGAGGGTTATTTGATAATCAATGGGTAGACATGCCGAAATGACGCGATTGAACTAGAAGCATGGTAGAAAGAACCAAGTCGGTAAGAAAAGGAATACAAAGGATATCAAAACACCATGAATATAATTAAAGATGACATGAAGTAAGAAGGTACGGTAAAGGGAGTATGAAGCTTGGACAACTGTTGAAAGTAAGAAGACCAAACGGTTGATCCAAGATGACATTGACAAATGGAGTAGGTCGAGTAACTGTAAAAATGAAAGGCATAAATGACAACGCTTATACACAATAAGAAGGACCAAATAATTGAAGTAGAGTGAGGCTTATGTACATTATGATAGACCTGCCATCAAATGGAGAAGTTGTGTGATGCATGGTATAATAAGCATAAGAAGGATCTAATTGAGCGGTGGGCGATACTAAGGTGTAAAGTAAGTTAAAATTGTATGGGGGGAGATAATGGAAGGAAGAAGAATATTTCAAGAAAGGATAACATCGAAAGATAGAAGGACGAGATGAAAGAGAACATAAAGACAATACAAAAGAAATGAAGGTATATTGGCGAAAGAAAAATTAAGTTGAAAAGTTGTAATATAAAAGCGAATGGAAATTGGAAGAACAGCCTATAAGAAGGAACCATGAGGTAAAAGATGGAAAATAAGACTTAATGAAAATGTGGTGAAGGGAGAAACAAGGGTGTATAAGTGAGGAAAGAACTTGATCACTTAAGATATGGTGAAGAATAAGAAGAGCTAGTATAAGTAATAGTTGTTATCACCGGAATGGGAACTTGGACAGTTACTAAGGAAAACAAGGTTAATCAAATTATGGCGTAAAGGAATAGAGACTTTTTTAAATATGAAGGAGTTAAAGAATAATACCATATCAACTGAAGGAGGAAGTAGCATTAGAATCAAAGACGAAGTCACTAAGACTAGGGAAAGGGGAAAAGAAAGACGATGAGCCAACCAAGTTGTTAATGAAGGAGATGATACTTTAAGAATGCAAGAGCAATAGAATCATCAAGAGGAGTCAATGGACGACCAGAAACCTGTTAGTCAAGAATATTGTGAGTTTCGAGAATAGTGGATGGAAAAGTTACAAATTGCAAAAAATATGGATGAAATACTGAATAACGATAAGGGTCTAGAGGAATGCACAAAAGATAGAGCAGTAGAAGAATATCAAGGAGCAGTAGGATATATTCTTGCAAAAATTCAAGAACTAATTTTATTGGGAGAAAAATAGTATCCCTCAATAAGATTTAAGACGCAAATTAAGAAAAAGAATGGTCGAATGGAAGATGGCAGAATTCAGTAAGTCGAGATCAGTTTTAGTGTGTTCGCATTAATTTTTAGCACATACATACCAAGAAACAACCATCGGATCAAATATATTGTTCAGAAGCAGCTCAATGACTCAGCAGGATGTTTATTTACATAACCAACCAATTTTCTCAGGATGTCACGTGTTTTAGTTGCTTCTCGTGCTCAGTAAATTTCTGTTTGGATAAAATCTTTGTAAAATTTAGTGGGTCACAGACGCTCATTGTCCAGCTTAATTCATACAGGAATTCTCGGATAGGTGACCCGAATGTTCATGGACTCTCCATAGGAAGTGATCCATGAGGTTCCAGCATTCGAGAGAGAATAACATGATAGTTACTATTATCCTCTTTCTTGTGATATGGATGGTACTTTTTCTCTTGCCAGACACATGGCACTGGCTGGGATGATCAACCGGATGGGTGCTACACGACGGTATAGGAGTGATTAATTGATTGTCAGACCGTTAAGACTTTGTGTCTTCTATTCTAGGTTGATAATCATGGAGGGGAACCACTAATGGAAAGAGGCAAGCCTCAGCGATCTATGGAGATCTAACCACTCGTGAAGGGTGAATGCTTGGGTTACTTGATTTTTTATTTTCCGCTATGCATATTTCTTTACATGCTTGATTGCTTGGATTACTTAATTTTTTATTTACCATTATGCATATTGCTTGACATACATGATGTCTTGATTGATTAATTGCTTGATTTTTTGATTGATTGATGCAGGTAACCATTAGCGGGATACTTGTACAGGTGAAAGGAAGGCTAGGTGTTGATGTAATTTACATATGTCTTTGTAAGTTGAGTACGAATCTATTATTTATTAATGATTTTAAGCTTTTCGGGATCTATACATGCCTTTGGTAACATTTGTAGTTAATTTATAAGAAAATATAGATTGTTATGAAATTTTCGGGTTCAATATGATATTAGTCCTAGTCCGGGACGAACCAACTAGTCAGTTCAAGCTCGGGTTGTAAAGTCTTAACTTGGGTCCATTAGGATACACTCTCTCGAATGTTTAATCTAAGGGTTTTGGTGTGTTCTAAGAACCTCAAGTTGGATGTTGGGTGCGTAGTTGTAGCATCTTTGGTAGGGATGTTTGGTTAGTGATGCAATACAGAATGCTTCAGAGATTGAACTAGAGCTGAGTGATAG
>OVAN01004388.1:0-25996 GCA_900406275.1 Anastatica hierochuntica
TTCCAAAAACTGAAAAACAAAAAAAAACGGATCTGAAACGGATCCAAAACGTATCAGAAAATGAAATTGTTCTGACCAAAAAAAAAAAAAAACTAAGGCCATGTTCATTGCAGCATCTTAGGCGGGGTTCTTACAATTTTTTATTTAAAAAAAAAAGAAAAGAAAAGGAAAGCTTAAGAGCCGATTCTTAAGTTTTCTAATTAAGAATCGGCTCTTAAGCCAATTCTTAGGTTTTTTTTTTTTTGGTCAAAACAATTTAATTTTTTGATCCGTTTCGGATTCGTTTCAGATCCGTTTTTTTTTGTTTTTCAGTTTTTGGATTCGATACATATTCATTTACGATTCTTGAAGTTTCGGATCCATTTCAGATCTGTTTAAAATATCCCGAGCCGAATCCAAAATACCCGAAAATAACCGTTTTGGTTCCATTTGGCTCCGTTTCAGATCCGTTTTTTTTTGTTTTTCAGTTTTTGGATATGATACAGATCTGTTTATGATTTTTGGAGTTTCAGTTCCGTTTCGGATCTGTTTAAAATATCTCGATCCGAATCCAAAATATCCGAAAATATCTGTTTCGGTTCCGTTTCGGCTCCGTTTCATATCCGTTTTTTTTTGTTTTCTAGTTTTTGGATATGATACGAATCTGTTTACGATTTTTGGAGTTTCGGATCTTTTTCGGATCTGTTTAAAATATCTCGATCCGAACCCAAAATACCCGAAAATATACCTCAAAATACTCGAAAATATTTTGGATTTTGTTTAAGTAAACAAAAAGAATTTTATTTAAGAACCCCATTTGGGGTTCTTGCAATAATTGACCAAAATTGCTAAGAACCCCTTTGGGGTTCTTATTCAAAAAAAAAATTAATAAAAAAATGGCTAAGAACCCCACACATGCTCTAAGGATTCTATCCTTAGAATCCTATTCTAAGGATCGATCCTTAAGAAACTCAATTTGTTTCTTTTTTTTTAATCTCATTTGCCTAAGAAATTGTGTTAAGGATTCTACTAAGACCACCTCCAACCATGTGTCTCCCCGGCACAATAACATAAGTAAATTTTTTGAATTATTTATTATTATTTTTTTTTTGGCTGATTAAAAAAAAAATTAAAAGGGGAACCATTTGCGGGCTGCCACGTATCAGTGGGGCCCGCAAACAGTACAAGAGACTCAACATGTATCGATCCTTAAATAGGGATCTCAAGAAACGAATCCTTATTTTATAGCGGAACCCACCAAATTATTTTAATATTCTTTGTCTTGGTTTTGGAGCTAAAAGCTCCGGTTGGAGCTGCTCTAAATCCCCCCATTGGACATGGTCTAAAGACACGAACAGAGGAGTTTTAACAAAGAAACGAAAGAGAGAGAAAAGGGCTAAAAACAGGAAACTCTTCGAGACAAACTGACTCGAACCAAAATCACTCTTGAATCGATTTAAATAATGGCAATTTTATAGTCTTCCAATTTCATTCGTAAGAAAATAGGAAATGAAAAGGCTCCCCTAATCCCTTCACGAGAATTCCAATGGAGACATTTCCAGAGACGGTAGTGGTGGAAATTCTTGCGAGATTACCGTTGAGAAGCATCGCGAGATTCAAATCCGTCTGCAAAATCTGGAAATCAGTTACAGAATCGTCGTATCTCCGTCGTCGCTTTGCCTCTGTGCACGAAAGCTCCTCTTCCTCATGGTCACTCATGTTCGGAATCAGGTATCCTCGTCCCATCACCGAAGCTATAAGCTTCCATGGTTGCAAGACGTGGGGTCTTCCCAAACCTCTAGCTTCTTACATCTTGCCTTTTCAACCTTATCCGAATACAAAGACCTCTAAGTACTCCTATGTTGCTTCTTCTAATGGGTTGCTTTTGATCGATGTAGTCGTTATTAGTTCTGAGAACATGACTTGCTATAGATATTCCTTCGTGGGTAATCCAGTTTTACAGCAATGGGTTGAAATCCCTCCGCCTACTGAACCATCTAAGGCCATTGGTTTGGTAACTCGTATGGAGGATGACGGTGTAGTTACGAGCTTTAAAGTTGTTAGTACTTGTCAAAGTGGAGACAGGGAATGGAATGTTTGGAGAGTGTGTGTGTATTCGTCTGTGACAGGTTTATGGACTTGCGAACAACTTGTCTGCTCTTGTCCTGTCTACGGCGATTCTTCTTACGCTTCCATGGATCTTAACGGGATGCTTTATCTGTACTCTACTCAACATGGAGTTCTTGTAGCTCACAACTTCTATGCTGATGATCAGTGTCGGGTTATACATCTCCCTGTCCCTGTGCCGAATAACAAAGAAGTTAGGAGATGCTTGACTAGTTCAGGAGGAGATGTTTTCCTCATTGAAGTAATTAATCTAACATTGATGGTTTGGAGGCTAAATAACAACAACACTGAGGGAGAATGGTGGCAACTGTTACGGCAGAAATCAACATGGCGACTTGTCTATTGTTTTCCCATGGCAATGAACCCGTTTGATTCTGATATCGTCTACCTATGGAGTTTTCAACACAGTTGTTTGGTATCGTTTAACTTGCGGACACAAGAGTTTATTGTTCATCAGGAGTCAGAGAATGTGAGTAGCTGTGAAGGTGGTTGTGTCATAAGCACAAACAGTTCTAAAGAGTATATGGAAAGTAGACGCAACTTGGCATGGGTCATCGTGTTATCGCAATTTGTGCTTCCACAGTGGATGGATCCTGTACCTCGGCCGCCTAATTGATTATTCTTCTTAGGGAGTTAGTAATAACTGTTGAAAGCTTGTTCATTGGTGTTAATGCATTTTGTTTTATCTCTGTTTACAACGGTGACGGATCTGTAATTAACTCTCTTTCGCTGTGTATATGCGCTTTTGTGATGACTTAAACGCTCTAAAATTCAACTTGAAGGTTGAAGTTGTGCAATCTGTCTCCTTTTTTCAACTAGTTGTGCAATCTTTTTTCAAGTTCTTGTTTCTCATCCATATCTTTCTTGGCAGGTTGCGTATGCGCGGATTTTTACCTTAGTTTGAACTAATTTATAAATGGTCAGATATTTCATTTTGCGTTAGAAACATTACAAACAAATTTTCATATCAGTTTCTTTCATTTGCTATGCTCATTTGGATCAGTTCATAGATTAGCCTCTCATGAATTCATACTATACCATCAGTATAATTAGGGCTAGGCAAATTAATTGGAACCGAACAATCGAATCGAAGAACCGATAACCGAAACTGAAAATGAAGAAAATATTCGAACGGTTCCGATTTTTGAGGCCGAAAGAACCGGAACAAACTGAACCAAACCAAAATATTTCGGATTTTTTAGGCCGAAAGAACCGGAAAAAACCGAACCGAACCAAAATATTTCGGTTTAGGATAATCGAAAAAACCGAAATATTTAAAATTACCTATAAATAACCGAAAATATCCAAAATTGCACAAAAATTTATACTCAAATGGTTATTTTTTCGATTGGAACCGAACCCGAACCGAAACAAGAATCAAAACCGAAAACATTTCGGTTCCAATATAGTTTCAAAATTGAAGAATCGAATTAACCGAAAATCGAACTGCACCGAACCGAAGAACGGAATGTAGTGACCATCTAAGTTTACAAGATAAACCCCATGAACTATTAAAAATAGATATGAATCCCATACAAAATGTTGTGTAGGCGAAACCGGCTTAATATACATTTATTGATCCGTACCGCTACCAAAAACCAAACCGATTCTGGTTTACGATATTTTTCGCCTCAATAATGCCAACATAACAAAAACATCATTCGTTCACTCATCCTCTTCTTCTTCGTCGGTTTTGCTAAATCGGAGATGGCGACTTCTCTGGTTTCACAACTCAACCATGAAGCTGTCTGTTCCAACTTCGTACTTCCTAAATCATCATTCATGTCGGGACCTAAGCTCTTCTCCTCGAACATGCCTTGCTCTTCAGTTCCTCAACGCACAAGGAGATCCTATTGCTTCGCTTCTGCTAAAGACATGAGCTTTGACCACATCCCCAAACAATTTCGAGGAGACAATCTCAAAGACGGAGGTTTTGCCTTCTCTCTCTCATCTATATATTTTCTCCTTGTGATAGATTTGTTCTTAGGTCGTATTAGGTGATGAATTGGTTCACAAAGTTCTGTTTTTTCCTCTGATTAGCTTAGAGTTAAACTCTGAAACCATGTAGCTACAATCATTCAAAGTGTAGAATGATGAATTAGGACAATCGATGTAAGCAAAGATTGTTTCTTTTGAGGTTAAAAATCTCCTTTGCAATACAATCGATGTAAGCAAATTTATGTGGCTTTTTGTCTACTCTTATGTTTTAACCTGGTGCTAGTTTCGAAACACACCATTTTCAGAAAAGTTGAAAGCTTTATAAGTTGTTTTCTGTGCAATGGACTAGTGAATATGTTAGTTTCATTGCTACAATTATTATTCAGAACGAAATTAGCTAAACCAGAGTTCAAAAAGTGAAGGATGTGTTACGGTGCTATGTATACTTTGTGATCTGACATGCTAATACTTCCTCACCGTTTTCGTTAGTGATACAGAACTTCAAAAATGTACCACAATACTTTTACGGGCTTAATCTGGCTCAAATGGATATGTTCATGACAGAGGATAGCCCTGTCCGTAGGCAAGCGGAAAAAGTTACAGAGGTAATTTTTCACTCCGTTATTATGCAGTTCTTGAATCTGGAAACAGCTAAGAGGAGACCAAAATTTGCTTCTCAAATAGGAGTCTTAGTTTGTCTTTTGGCACATGCTTATCTGTTAACAGGAAAGCATATCGTCTAGAAGAAATTACTTGGACAATGGAGGAATATGGAGTATGTCCGGTATGAATGTAGCAGATCCTAGAAGATATAGCATGAGTGTCCAGATGTACAGAGGTGGAGGCGGCGGTGGATCTGCAAGACCAAGAACTGCTCCTCCAGATTTGCCTTCTTTGCTCTTGGATGCTCGGATATGCTACCTTGGCATGCCAGTAAGACTTTCATCTGCCGATAACTAGTATAAACTTATTTCTTTGTTACTATGTTTCCTCTCTGCTCAGGCTTTTGCTGCATTTTTACTTGCAGATCGTACCTGCAGTTACTGAGTTGCTCGTTGCTCAATTTATGTGGTTAGACTATGATAACCCAGCAAAGCCTATCTACCTATACATTAATTCACCCGGGACTCAGGTCAGTGCAAAAAGTTCAATGGAATTATTTGGACGGCCAGCTTGTTACCTTTAATGAGCTATCTAATCGGCTATTTCTTTCTGCTGATAACCATGTAGAATGAGAAGATGGAGACTGTTGGGTCAGAAACTGAGGCTTATGCCATAGCTGACACCATTTCTGTAAGTCATCTCTCTATAAGAATCTGTGCATTTATATTTATTGTGATGATAATGTAATCGTAATATGCACCTAATGTGCTATCTCCTGGTTCATATGTCCAATCACAATGTTAATTTCGTTGATTTGTCATTTATGTTCGATTATGCAATGGTGTGCAAATAATCCTGAACCAACCCGAATTCTCATCATCTCATTGTTTCTATTCTTTTTTGCGGGGCTAAAAGTATTGCAAATCAGATGTATACACTATCAACTGTGGCATGGCATTTGGTCAAGCAGCAATGCTTCTATCTCTTGGGAAAAAGGGTTATCGTGCCGTACAGCCACATTCATCAAGTATGGTTCTCTTCTCTCAAACATTTGTACTTTGGCCTTGCATTTAGATCATGATATGCATATTAGTACCTCTTGTCCATTTGTGGAAGCTTATATGTTTTGATCGTCGATGGTGCAGCAAAATTATATCTGCCAAAAGTAAACAGGTCGAGCGGAGCTGCAATAGACATGTGGATTAAGGTGGCACTCACATTCTTTTTCATCTTTTTTGTTTTCTCCCTCAAGTTTGTTCATCTGTGCTTTAATGAATAAATTCTCTGGCAGGCCAAGGAACTTGATGCAAATACCGAGTACTACATCGAGCTGCTAGCTAAGGGAACGGGTAAATCCAAAGAGCAGATCAACGAGGACATCAAGCGACCTAAATATCTCCAAGCACAAGCAGCCATTGACTATGGAATTGCAGACAAGATAGCTGACTCGCAGGATAGTTCCTTCGAGAAACGGGTATCTTTCAAATTATAATTTATAAACCAAGTAAATTATCTTTGTGTTTGGCTTCGTTCGTGCTTAAAATGAAAAATACTGTTGGGTTTAGGATTACGATGGGACTCTTGCCCAGAGAGCCATGGGAAGACCTGGAGAAGGCAGTCCAACAGCTCCAGCCGGATTTAGATGATCCAGCCGGAGTTTGAATCTCAATTTGCCTAGTCACTCTGGATATGTAGCTGTTACAATCTATAAGCAAACACATATTCTATAAGCAGACACATGTACTATTAACACAAAGTGTTGGCAAAAAGGAAAAGAAATATATATATCTCTCTAGATGCAGATTTGTCACTCTGGAAAAAGCTGAGGTTTGGCTTCTCGGGTTTTCAGAAAGAAGGGAAGAATCGATTGAGGTTATAAGGCAATGCGTAAAACTCTTCGGTTCGTGTATCAGTGTGATAGGCTCTGAATTTCTCCCACCAATGCCTTCCACTGTCTCTTCTCACTGAGGCGTGCCCATAGCTATGGGTACAGTCTAACAAGAAGGCTGCCATTATCCCAACAGTTGCAGCCGAAGAGAATATCACTTGCATTATGACATTGAACTGCATCGATGGCAACACCAAAAGAACGAATCAGTACAGAAGATAACAAGCGTAAACTGATAGTGTAAGGTTTCTGATTTGCTTCGACACTTACAGCAGAAGTACGAGTGCGAACAGGTCCTCGACCAGAGACAAATAGGTATTCTGTGAAGTATTGTGCGACAGAGAGACCGATGATGATGGAGAACCCAAGAATGAACTTAGTCCTGAAGCTGTTTAAATTGCAGAACTGAAGAAGGCCAAGTCCTGCAGAAGCTGTTCACAAGGTTCTCTGCTTGTTCTCAATCATATTTATAGAGAGCTAAAAGAATCAAAAAGAGTCTAGTTCTTGAGTTTATTCATACCGACATATGCGAATAGAACACAGTACAAGGCTGCAAAAATCGGTAACGGTATTGATGCAAGAACAGCCCCAAACTTCCCTATTTTTTTACCAAGTGCAGCAGTCAATTACAGAAAAAATCCACTGATTCTGAATGATTTCGCGGGTTTGAGCATTACCGAAAATGGAGAAGAAGATCATAAAACCCGCAGATATTTGAACTACTCTTCTGCTTCCAACCTTGGTTAGTCCCAGAAGCCCTGCATTTTCTCTACAAAGGACAAGAACAAACAAAAACAGAGTTTAAGATATTCGGATTACCAAAATCGAGTTTTCTTGATCGAAGAAAACCAGAGAGCGAAAAGAGAATGATTCCCCTACACCAGAGCTGCGGAACCGGTTGCTGTTCCAAACAGTCCATCCAGCAAAACGCCTATTCCCTGTTCAATTCAATTTTCACAAAGGGCACACATCGGCTCCACATTCGAACATTCTTGAAATAGAATCATATATACATTCGTTTTACCTGCCATCCGATGCCACGGCTAAGCACGGAGGGAGGGATATGAGTCGCGCTACCGAACCTTGAAGCCGCGATAAAAGAACCTGTTGTCTACTCCATTCAACAAAGATAAAAGAAAGATCATTCAGAGAGATATATCCTTCTGTAAACCGCAAAATGTGAAGTGAAATGGTAACAAAAACCTCGACAATCGCGACGTAAGAAGCAGCCATCATTGCGAAAGAGTCCCCCCCATGAAAGCTTGGACGTCCCCATTGTAATGGATACGGAATTTTCACCCTAAGAAAAGAAGAAATTGTCAGAGAATCCTCTGTTGTGTATGCTGAAACAGAGGAGATCCAATGAAAGATGATCAGACCATGGAGCAGCACTAATGAGACCAGACCGGTCTGTTCGACAACTAAGCTGTGTATTGTCAGGTCTTTTGTCGTAAGCTCCAGCTGCTGTCAGAATCTCTGCGTAAGCCCAGACGATCGCTACTGTAAACAGAACAGCGAATTGCTCGCATATTGATCTTTTACACTTGAACAAGTGAGGAAGATACTAACAAACATACAATCATTGTCAGAGATTCAGAAACTTATGAGTTTTTTGAACAAAAATCTCATAAAATTAAACCGAAACCTGAGATAAAATTATGAGTATGATCAAGGCAGGGAGTCCAATTTCTACACATTTAGCAAGCTGCAACAGAGAGAAAAAAGAACATAAACAGAGTCCTTTCCTCTCAAGAGCCAATTCGATGTTTCTTGCGGTTAAATCTTGAATCATTTACCTTAGGAAACGCGAATGCGACAAGGCCAACTCCGGTGAGAATCACAAGAGGAGCAGCCGAGAGAGGAGTAAGAAACCTAACAAGAGAAGCAAAAAAGATTTAGGGTTTGAGATTACTTGTTCCACAGGTAACAACAAAAGCTATGTGTAAGATCTGTTTCTTTCTCCTCACCTGACCAAGATCCTCCAGAGGCCAAAGAAACCCATTATCATATGACATATAGAAGCAATGATTAAAGCTCCTTGGATTGCTCTCATTGTCTCCTCAAATCTCTGTATTATTTTCGATTTTTAAAATAGTTAAATATTGTTTTCTTGAAGAAGAAGAAGAAAATGGGTTGTGTGTGTGATTTTGAAGTGTAACCAGATGAGGATGGAGAGAGTAAGTGAATCTGTAAGAGAAAGTGATGTAAAGAGCAGGGATGACGTAAGCATAAGAAGCTCCCATGACTACAGGAAGTCGACTTCCGAACAAACTTTGAAGTAATGTGTTTATTCCCGACACGAACAATACTGTGTTTATCACTTCTGCTTTCTCCACCTGAAAATGACGTCATCCATTTTATCCATTATAATTTTAAGAAGTAGATTAATAATATACTAATAGTAATGCTTACGTTGCCACCACCCATGAGAGGGACAAGTATGGAAGGTATGATTACAGTAGTTCCGAGCATCACAATGTAATGTTGAAACCCTAAAACTATTCCTTCAGCTGCATCATCATTATTAAAAAAAAAACCATATTACATTCTTGACAATTTGTAATTTTGAAAAATAAAAGCTTACTACATTTTTGATGACAAAGACCGGCTCTGAGATTTATGGAACCGTATTTTTAAACAATAAGATATGGAAACACTCGAAACCTAGATGGACACGGGATGGGAACGGTTAACTTAAAATTTTTAAAAACGGGTACGGTATATGTAAAGTAATATATATGAGCATGTAGGGTAGATAGATATCTGCTAATAGGGATAAATGGATTCAAAATAATACCATTCAAGTGATATAACTAAAATAAACCTTCTACTTTATTTGATTTATCGAAAACAAGTGTAAAATAAATAAATAAAAGTCAAAAATATTTAAAATCCACCTAAAGAATACAAACGATATCAAGAAACTTCTGAAATGACCCTATAAAATATCTGATACGGAGACATTTCGGATACAGGAACGGGTACCTAAATGAAATACTCGTGCTACATAGCGCGAAACTGATCAAATATTGGTAAATAATCACAAAAATGGGTTTCCATACATATACTAACATAATAAGAATTTCAAAAACGTAAAAGTTTGAGTAACAAAATCTTGTTTTCATTTAACAAAAAAAAATCTTGTTTTTACATTTATAGTTTAAAAACATATAAAAATAACTATTTATCACTATTTCCGGGAAATTAAACATGATTCGACTGCTAATATAACAAAGTAAATGAAAAATTTAACAAAAAAAAAAAAACAAAGTAAATGAAAATAAAAAAATGCATACGCCAATTGGGAGAGCTGGATACACAATATTCGACTCCTGGAAGCTGATCTTTAACTGGAAATGGTGCATAATCATCGCTCTTCGTCGCCATAATTAACTCTCTGTCTCCAAGTTTTAGTAGTAGAAGAAGAATTCTACACTCTTTGGTGAAAGTTATAAATCTAAAGGCTTTTGCTTAAAATGGGTTTAAAAGTGTTAAGTGTTAGGCGGGCAACTTTGTTGACTCTTTTTCTTGATTTCTTTTTATCTTCTCTCTTGTGATCTCGTGCACGTAATTAACCACTAATGCAAACATATAACCATTGATTTGACTTTAAGCAGATATTCCCACTAATCTTTTTTTAGAAATTTAATCACTTATATCTATTTATGTGAATAATGACGTCTGATATTTCAAAGTATAGGAAGATTCAAAAATAGCAAATTATTCTCATCTCCATGCCAAAAAGTATACAACTAACTCCATCCACCATTTAGACATTCTCTTCTTCTTTTTCTTTTACCAAAACTAAGCATAATGTGTGATTCATGACTAATTGGTATGACTGATTGTTAGGTTCATTAAAATAAGGGTTGATTTGTGTTATAGCAAAAAAAAAAACATTAATTTGTTTTTATAAAGATAATAAACTAATGGGGGACAATTTACAATTTTGGGCTTCTCCTTTGAATAAAAAATAAAACTTTCCGGAATGAAATAGTAAAAGAAAATTGAACAAAAAATAGGGGTGTTAGATTCTTAATTGATTGTTTTTATATTATTTTAATTAATCTATTCTATTAAAATAAAGTAAAAACAATATGACCATTCGTGAAAAGAAATCGAGAAAGATACATACATCTTATTACATAAAGCGGAACGCGTTCGACGTGAGCTTGACACGTCGTCAAACTATAACTCCCGAGATTTCGTCATGTGTCACTAATCGATCAGGTTATTGACATGTGTCAAATATTTAAAATTTCTAATTTCGTATACGCAAATTTTCTATTTTACATAAATAAGTAAATTTTTTATTTCTGTTAAACATTGAAAGTTAAATATTAAATATTTTATTTCTATTAAAACATTCAATATTAATTATTATATATGCAAATATGATAAAATTATAATATTTAATTAAGAACGTTGCTTCACGTGATATTAAATATATTTGATTAATTTGGATGATATTGGTTGTAGTTCATAATTTTTCAATAACTAATAGTGGTTTTGAATCTACATTTTAAATTTACGGACTATAGTTACGTGATCTCAACTTTAAAATCTAAATTTTTAATGATATTTTTGTAAATTAATTTTCCTATATCACACGAACCTTATCTAGTTTACTATAAAACTGTAGGGGCATTTATTCATATTTTCGAATGAATTGTTTGATTAATTATTATTGCGACTGCCACTTGAATTTTTATAACTAGTATATATATCTTCACGTTTGTGTAAAAGTATTATAAAGGTAAATGAAGATTAAAAAGGAAATAATGTCAACTTAGTAAATTTTATAATTTATTTTTATGAAATTATAGTTTTCGTAATTATTTGCTATACTTTCTTATACTTCTTGCTATAATTTTTATGAAATTAATTTCCGTTGTAGAGAAAGAAACGAATTATTCTTTTATATGGGATGTGAAGAAGATTAGCCTCATAGTAGAAATTTTACAAATTACTTTTACAATGTTTTTTATGAAATTGTTACACATTCAAAAATTTTAGAAAAATAACCTCAAGATGTGTACGAAAGAACATATGTGAAAAATTGAAATAATTTTTCTAGTGGTAGTTGTTAGCAGAGAAAGTTAGTTAGAGATAGAAGATGATTGAACAATAACTTTCCCTTTTCATTATTGTTTTTGGTTCAATTACAATCATAGTTGTATAGTGTGTGTATCGGTTAAATAAACAAAAACTAACCAAATATAAACCAAGAATCTAATATCTCTACTCAAGATGACAGTGGGGTAAAAACAAAGAACATTGACATCTTGCCAATAAGAAAATGAAACTTAGCAGGTAGTAAAAGCTTGGTAAAACCATCCGCAATCTCGCAATCTGTTTATTGGTATTAACGCGTGGAGTTTTTATCAAACCTTCCACAATTTTGTCTCTAACCGAATGACAATCAAGCTCAAAATGCTTGACACGCTTATGGAATATTGAATTGTTGGCAATGTAAACTGTTTCAGTAGAATCATAGTAAAAAGCTACAGGTTTTGATTGATATACCTGAAGATCTTTCAAAAGATTTATGAGTCAAACAACTTCTTTGACAGCAAATCCCATGACCCTGTATTCAAATTCTGTTGATGAAAGAGACAGTTGTTTGCTTCTTGGTTTTCCATGAAATGAGAGAATTACCGAGAAAAATACAATAAACAAAAGTATATCTTCTTGTACTAGGACAAGAAGCCCAATCATCATCAATGTAGGCTATCAAAACTAAACCACATTGAGCAGAATATAACAATCCTTTACCGGTCGTCCTTTTTAGATAATGAAATACCTTATAAACTACTTGAAGATGAGACTCTTTTGAAGAAGACGTGAACTGACACAGTCTACTGCCAGCAAGAGTAATGTCTATACGAGTGATAGTTAAGTACATTAACTTTCCTATCAGTCTCATGTAAACTTCAGGTTCTCCGAGCACTGGCTCATCACTTTCTTGACAAAGCTTATGACTAGGATCCATAGGAGTGCTAGAAGGCTTACAAGCTAACATCCCTACATCATCTAACATCTCCAATGTATATTTTCTTTGATAGACAACAATACCTGAGCATGGTGTAGCAATTTCCAAACCAAGTAAATACTTCACTGGCCCTAAATCCCTGAGCTTAAAAGTCTGCTTAAGATCTTCTTTCAAATTAGCTACTGACCATCATCATCACTAGCAATGATTATATCATCCACATAAACCAATACTGCGATGAACTTTCCTGCAAATAATTTTGTGAAAAATATGATCATTGTGAGTATGTTTAAATCAAGACCCAATAGAGTGGTACTGAATTTAAAAAAACCACTGTGTTGAGGCTTGCTTCAGACCATATAGAGACTTTTTCAGCTGGCACACTGCATTTTCAGGGAGAATAACTCCTTCTTTTGGTGTGTATCATGGTGGTAGAGTCATGTATATCTCCTCATAGAGATCTCCATTTAAAAAGGCAATGGAGATACCTAACTGGTGAATACTCCAACTCTTTGCAGCTGAAACGACAAGAAGAGTTTTAACAATATTCATTTTAGCAACGAGAAATAATGTCTCAACATAATCAATACCCTCTTCTTGTGAGTAACCTTTTGAAACTAAACAAGCTTTTAACCTTTCTAAGCTACCATCAGAGTTGAGTTTCACCTTATAAACCCATTTACACCCTATAACATGCTTCTGAGGTGGTAGAGAACAAACGATCCATGTCTGAGTGCTTTCCAGGGCTCTTAATTCTTCATTCATGGCTTCCAGCCATTCATCAAAATTCTTAGCCTGCATGAAAGAAGATGGCTTAGGATAATGTGTCAAAACACACACACACACACATACATACATACATACATACATACATACATACATACATATATATATATATATATGCCTTATACTTTTCATATAACCTTTCATAAGACATATAATTTGCCAAGAGATATGGAATATATGCATTTTTAATATCACAAAAGTAGTCTTGAAGTTTAGTTGGTCTCTTTGAAACTCTTTTGTTATTGCATTCAACAGAATTAGCTTCTGGTATAGATTGTTCATTGTTATATGTCCTATTAGATGAGAGTGGTAAGTTGTTGCCTATAGGAACAAGATCAATGATTGTCGTACACCCATGACTTACCCTCTTATCAATAGTAGACAACTTTGAATTATCCAAATCCATTGATTATGTGGGTGAGAAGAAATCTGGAAATGAGCCTACCTCGCCTTGAACAAATGGAAATATGTTTTCATAAAACACTACGTTGCTTGTAAAATAAATAGATTTTTTTCCAAATCCAGAACTTTATAACCTTTATAGCTAGCAGGATACCCCAAGAAAACACACGCCTTAGATGTAGGCTGAAAATTAGTTCTTTGCTTAACAGATGTTGAACTATAGCAGAGACATCCAACGAATCTTATTCCATTATATCTGGTTCCTTACAAGTAAGAACATAATAAGGAGATTTACCTTAAAGTAGTGGAGTAGGTAGCCTATTGATGAGAAAGACTGAAGTGATTATACAATCTCCCAAATACTCAAGAGGCACTTGTGGTTGAAACATCAATGTAGCAATATTTAAGATGTGTTGGTGCTTCCTTTCTACTAAATAATTCTGTTTTGGAGTCTCTCGACAAGAATGATAATCGATTATACCCTTCTGCTTATAAAGATCAATAAACTTCAACTCTGGTACGTTATCATACCTTACTCCCTTTACTCTTGTCTCATATTATGTTTCTAACATTTGCAGAAACTCAGGGGAAACAGTAAGTACCTCATCATTCGTCTTCATGAGATAAACCCATGTAACCCTGGAATGGTCATCTACAATCGTCAAGAAGTACTTATACCCTTCCATAGTAGGTACAAAGAAAGATACCCAAGTATCAATATGCAATAAATC
Source organism: Anastatica hierochuntica (assembly GCA_900406275.1). NCBI lineage: Eukaryota > Viridiplantae > Streptophyta > Magnoliopsida > Brassicales > Brassicaceae > Anastatica > Anastatica hierochuntica. Next base: position 14,447 of record OVAN01004388.1, read on the forward strand.
AAATGAACTCTGACATATATTTATGAGACTGTAATGGGAGATGTTTCTGTTGGGCAAGAGGACCAATGGCACAGTGAAAAGGTCTTACATAATTATGTTGTAAACCAAGTACATTAGTAATAGACTCAATCTTATTTATTGATGGAGGTCCTAATTTGTTGTGCCACATAACATAATCCACAACTACATTAGAACTGAAACCAGCATTGTTTATTGAAGTAGTCATAAGAGAAGTTGCTTCCATCACATAGAGGTTTAAAACTTGTTCACCCTGGCCAATCATCAACCCCTTGATATGATCCTGAATCATGCAAGAATATTGGTTAAAAATCACTCTATAACCCAATTACTTGCTTAGTTGACTCACACTCAATAGATTTCAGATGAAAATAGATTATATATAGAACATTATTCAAGACCATATATTCATTCAGCTTCATTTGCCCCACACCTGCAATTCTTACATTTAATCTTGTAGGTAAGGTTACAGACGATTGTGAAGAATCAAATATGTTCACAAATAAAGATTTATCATATGAAACATGATGAGTAGCTCCACTGTTTATAATCCAAGACCTAGAGGTAAGTGTATTTCATGTAGCTCTCAAAACACCAACAAAACAAAGTGTAGAAGTCGAGAATTGATACCTGGTAAGGTAGTGATAATAGCTCCTGAAGAAGATATCACCAAACCATTCTTATTCTCATATTACAAATGAGAATTGAAGTGAGCAATAACCCCTTCTATTTGATCCTTTGTCAAACTTTTCACATGTCGTGCAATGGTAGAAGCACTTGTTTCATCTTGTCCGAGAGTCAATTGAGCTACCATTGGCTTTGTGACAATCTTTCTATAATTTCCATTCTTCTCATTCTGAAACTTTAATTTGTGTTTGAATTTTATAGGATACCCATATATCTTATAGCCACTGAGTGTCCAAAGTACCCACAATGTGAACAAGTTTGTTTACTTCATTGTTTTTGATGATTATAATTCAATTGAGCAGCACTGACTGAGATTAGCTTATTTGAGTTTTGTGCAGATACTTAGAAAGCTTTTGCAGTCCGAACATGATTGATGTTTCTCTGGCTACGATCTTGATCTAGAAGATTGTAAACCTCTGCCAAATCAGGTACATGTTTCTTCATGATAATCTGATTTCTGATGACAAAATAAGAATCATTCAATCCAACTAGAAACTTATAACTTTAGCATTTCCTGATCTCTTGTCAATTGCTTTGCAACAATCACAACTATGACATATCTTCACACAATCTGCTCCATCCAACTCATCCCATAGTGTCTTTAGAGTTGTAAGATCTATAGAGCCTTGTCGTAGATTCCAAATTTGTGTGAGACAACTGATACGATCATGGCATATTTGTGATGCGAAACCTTGTCAACAAATATTTCCAAATTTCTGATGCATCGTTACATTTCAATATACTCTTATAGATTTGCGTAGAAACTGAGTTAAATATCCAAGATTTGACCATACTATTGTACTTAGACGAGATTCTAAACATAACATCGGATTTACTAGATCTAACGATAGATCCATCAATGAAAGCTATTTTGTTCTTAGCATTTAGAGCAATAGTGATTGCAATACACCATGTATCATAGTTCTTACCATCCAATACCTCAAAAATGATTGATAATCCAGGATTATCACTGCTCGTTAGATGGAAAGGCAAGTGAATACTATCCGGAGACACGAGAGTCGAGATCAAAATCACATCTTCGCGAACAGAAGATTTCTTCGGCGACGAGTTTATTATGTAGTTCCGACGACCAATCTTACGAACAAACACCATTTTGAGTATGAGCTTAAGTTAAAATGGCGATTCGATCTCAGATTTTTGAAATAAGATGTTAACGGAATGACTAAATCGATTTGAAATGACCAATCGGATTGATAATCGATTGATTGGAGAAGAAGAGGAAGATGAAAATGGTAGAAGAATAAACAAAACGGATCCATTTGAGCTTTGAACTCAAAGCTCTAATGCCATATTAGCAGAAAAAGTTATTTATATATGAAGAAGATGATTGAAAATTAACTTTCCGTTTTCATTATTGTTCTTGGTTCAATTACAATCATACTTATATAGTATGTTTCTCGGTTAAATAAACCACAACTAATCAAATATAAACGAAGAATCTAATAGTGTTCAAATTATTAACTTTATAATTTTCAGAAAAATAAAAACAGAGAAAATAATGGAGATAAAATGAAAATTAATATTTTCCAGAAGAGTTTGGCAACTACCACCTCCACCTCAATTTTTTTTTGAATTCTTATCTAGCATATTTTTTACCTTTTTATGTCCAAAATGCCTGTAGCTAAAAAAAATAACTTATAAATTATAAAATAAACCCAAAATAATTATGTAATTTCGAATGGACAAGTATTACTTTTGATAAATAATTTGTCTAATTGATAATTGATAACTGTATTGTAATATAATACTCAAAAAGAATGACACTTGTAGATATCTTTCACAAATTATATCATGAACTTTTTAATCATATAAAATTTGAAATTTGTATATTATTTATCGGAATATGATAATAGTGTTGTTTGTTTGGCAGACGCAGCTTCCTGCGGTTGCGGCTGCATCAATCTTGTTTGATTGTTGTTCGTTTGGTAGACGCAGACGCTGGTTTTTAGACGCAGACGCTCGTTTTATCAGCGTTCGTCGCGTGACGCAGCGTCTAGACACACAATCAAACGAACAAATTTTACGTAAAATATAGACGCACACGCAATCGCAGGAAGCTGCGTCTGCCAAACGAACAGCACTAATGATAACAATTAACTTGATTAATCTTGCTGTCATAATCGAAACGCAAATTTAAAGCCGTTTTAGAGAAGAAAAAAAACATTTTAAAACGTTTTAAATTATAGTTGGTCAAAGCGGTTTGGCGTAAACAGAATGGACGGAGGTCCGTTAGTCTGAAAATCTCTGTGTTTCGCTTTAACCCTAGCTTCTTGAGTTCTTCTTATTGAATCCTCTTCGAGTCTCACCAACATTTCTTCTACCCAAAGAGAATTCGAGAGTTGGTATCGCCCAGAATCTGATAATTCTGTTGATGAAATTCATTTTTTTGTCGATTGTAGCATGAGATTTTAGGTTTTTCAATCTGAAGAAAGGATTTGTTTTTTTTTTTCTAGGGTTTTGATAATTACTTCAAAATGGGTTACTTCGGAGTCCTCTGTTGAATTTTCCGTTGAAAAATTAAGATCTTGGTATGGGTTCGAGATCTTTCAGTGAATTAGGGTTTCTGAATCCATCTTTTAGGGTTTCCGTTGTACAGGGGATTAGGGTTTACTGCAATTGGAGATTTTTGTGATGTTATCTTGAACTACTGTTATGGTTGGTACAGAGAATAGATTGTGGATTACTATGAAAGAAAGAATTGTTAAGAACTATGGATCCGATGAAGACATTTTTTTTTCCTGATCAGATACTTTTTTTTTTTGTTTCATTGCAGAATATACTTAACGTTAGCATCGTTGCCATTTTGAATCGCGATGGGTGCTCCTAAGCAGAAATGGACTCAAGACGAAGAATCAGCTCTTAAGTCTGGCGTTATAAAGCATGGACCTGGTAAATGGCGGACGATTCTCAAAGACCCTGAGTTTAGTGGAGTCTTGTATCTGCGTTCCAATGTAGATCTTAAGGTTCATGGTTTTCTTCTTGTCCTTTGCATCAGTTTTTATGATGCAGATGTTATTTTGTTTGGGGTTGTGAGCTTTTAACTGATTTAGATTTGGGGGGTTAATTGTATTGGGAGCAGGACAAATGGAGAAATATGAGTGTCGTGGCGAGTGGGTATGGATCTCGTGAAAGGTCGAGGGCAGCTGTTAGAAGGACGCCTTCTCTTCCTAAACAGGAAGATAACCCACTTGCCCTTACCTACTCATTGCAAAGCGATGAAGAATTGGACGATGCTAAGCATTTTTCTAATACTGGCTCTTCTGCGCTGCAAGTTTCTACTGCATCTGCTTCAAGGAGACCTAATGTAAGGTCAGAAATATCGTTTGTTTCTGTATTTCTGAACTTTATATTATGCACTGTTGGATTATGGTAGCACGTGATCTGCTTGCTCTATCTTGTTGCTTGGTTTTATAATTGTGAAATTATGATGAGGGTTTAAGTACGACTTATACATATTTGTTTTTATCATTTGAATCTATTGTTATTGACACTTCGTAACTCTGTAAAACATCGCAGGCTGGACAACCTTATAATGGAAGCAATTTCTACCTTGAAAGAGCCTGGTGGCTCTAATAAAACAGCAATCGGTGCCTACATTGAGGTATTCAGTTTTGATTCTTACATCGTTTTTTTAATAGACGTTATGTATTCTCAAATTGTGTCTGCAGCTGAGTCCCATTGTGCTAAATTTCAGTCTGATGAACCTCATTGTGTTAATATGTAGTCAGCTAAAATTTGTGAAGCCGTTCATTGCGGATGATATAATGAATATATCAATATATAAGCAAGGGATGGGCAGTTTTACTGAAAGCCAATATCTTTGTCTTCTCCTCACCTGGATAAACAAATATGCATCAAATATTCTGACTCAAATTATGCTGAAACAGATAGAATATTGCTGTAGTTACTAGTTTTTGTTTGTGGTAACATCTACGTATGGGGATATATTTATTGGGTTAGAATATGAAAAGAGTAGATTCTAGCTGACTAAGAAATATAATTATTTGATTCAAGCATGAGAAATATTGAGTTCTACATGCTCGACTGCTTTTTTCAAGATTATTTGTTGAAATCCTCGTAAAAGACTGATCAAGTGGATTGACAGTATCTGTGTTCCTTTTATTCGGTTGTATAGGAACAATATCATGCTCCACCAGACTTCAAACAATTGCTGTCTACCAAGCTAAAGTATTTGACATCTTGTGGCAAACTTACGAAGGTGAGATTCAGTTGACGTATTTGACCACAAGTACCATGTTGACATGATTTTTGTATGCATGACGTATTTTTTCTTTGCGCAATCAACTTGCTTTGTAGTTGCTAGTAAAACAGCGACATATGCATTACCGTGGGATTTGAACGGTTTTTATTGATCAGGGTTTCTCTTTTACAGGTTAAACGCAAGTATAGGATTCCAAACTCCACTCCATTGTCTTCCAACAAGAAGAGAAATACGGGGACATCTTCTGGAAAACAGAGTCTTCTTGCTTTGCCTTCACCTAAAACAGACAGAGATGAAGTGACTATCCAGACAAAGTCACAGATTGATTCAGAGTTAGCGAGAATGAAGACTATGAACGTACATGAAGCAGCAGCGGTTGCAGCACAGGCAGTTGCAGAGGCAGAAGCTGCGATGGCTGCAGCTGAAGAAGCTGCAAAGGAAGCAGAGGCAGCCGAAGCGGAAGCAGAAGCAGCTCAAGCTTTCGCTGAAGAAGCTGCAAAGACATTGAAAGGAAGAAACACCTGAAAAAATTATGACAGAGAAAAGATTTTTGCAACTCTCAGATGATCCGTGCTTTGAGGTATGGAGGAGCTACATGTGTGGCCGGGACAGAGAGAAGCGTAGGTGTAGTTGTCTTGTACTTGGAAAGTCTTTTTAGTTGTAAGCAAAAATCAGTATGTGTGTGTGTGTCAATTACTTGTTTTCTCACAGTTCACTTACGTTTACATCCCCTTTCTTCGGATTTGTATACAGATGCCTACTGACCAAAAACCATGAATCTGTTTTGTAACTCAAAACAATACAGGAGGAAGAGAACGATAAGCTGAACTGGTAAACAAAGCCTGAAGATATCGTTTGCTTGGTATGTTAGTTTTTACCGTTTTTGTGAATGGTCCACTATTAAAAATGGTAAACTTTCGTTCGGCAGCATTCACAATCTTCAAACTCAAAACATAACCCGAAGAAACAATGAGTAAATGGACTTTACTCAAAACACAAAGGAACACAATCTCTAAGAGCATCTCCATCCTTGGTTTCTTAACCCAAAAATCTTTAACTATTCACGGGTCCCACCCGTGAATAGTTAAGGATTTTTGGAGAGAGAAATCTTTAAATACCTTACTTAAGGATTGATCCTTAACTATTCACGGACACGTAGCGATCCGTGATTGGCCGAAAATTTTGTTTTGTTTTATTTTTTTTTTTAATAATAAAATGGTGGGACCCATGAATAGTTAAGGATTTTTTGAGAGGTTCATGAATGGAGATGCCCTAAGGAAATTGTAACTGTTTGCACTTCTCTTTACAGCCAAAATAAAACTCAAATGCAACCAACATAGCAACTAATACAACCACCAACCCAAATTTCATTCCATAGTTCATGACTATACCGGAGGATTTGGGTATACTTTAGGTTTTGGTTTCACTTCAATTTCGTTAACACTTCTAACAAAGATTGCATCCGGCTCATGCCTGCGGAAACCCAACACATAAAAATCAGTTAAAAAGAGAGATAAATCTGAACGCAAAACACAAATAAATATATGTCTAGAATGCTAAGGTATGGATGTTTCTGTTAATGAGATTCTTACAGTTTGTCTCCCTCTTCAAAAGTGTAACTAGACGCAATAGCTAGTAACCCACCATCTCGGCTGAATGACAACGCTGCAATACTCGTTGGATACTTAGAGTACTACAAAAAAAGGTCAAAGGAGCAGAGTTAATGATGCTTCTCACTTACCATTGAAAGAAATAAATATCGCAGAGTTCTTGTCATTGGTAAACCTGATATAGCCTCTTCTTGTTGTTGCCATCCCAAATGTTGACAAAACCATCACAACCCCCGGTAGCAAAAGTTCCATAACTACAATATTTAAACCCTTTGATGATTAAAAGGGATAGAAACCCTACCGGGACATCTCAGATAAAAACTTACATTGGGTGGAAGGCAATCGCGTTTACAGGGTAGACAATGTCCTTTCCATCTTTGGTTTTGCGGTGACACTTAAAAGCATATCTGAAAAGAGATTGAGATATAAATATCAGATAAAAGAATAATATTTGCCGTATATAGGTAACAAGAATAACGTTAGGAAAATACTTTTTAGCTTGAGCAGCCTCTGATAGATCAAAAAACTCCATTGACACCCTCCCCTCAACAGAGCTAAGAGCATATCCTGCAGGGCATTTAATAAAATCAAAACCGTGGAGGACGAAACTGAGTATACTTGGAAGTTTGGAACAGGAAAAAACAACTTTGACTGTAAGAAAAAAACCAGCAGCAACATATCAGCCATTTAACCTGTTCCGTTGGGATAACAACGCACACATCTTGTCTGGTATTTAAGTGAAGACTCCCTTCTTTGTTCCGGCTGGGACATATTTCTGAGATCGTAAATGTTGACATGCCTTCCTGCTGTTGCCACTACCAAATGGTTTCCAACAAGAGAAAGGGAGTTAACACGCTCAGGTTGCTGATACTTTCCAATCTGTGTGCGTTCCGGTCCACCTGCAGCTCTTGGGTCCCAACATCTAATCGTTTTATCCCAACTTCCAGTGATCACTTGCCCTATAACATCACATAAACATAGTGATCAAGTAATATTCCAATAAAGTCGTAACATGCTCAAATAAACACCACGGACATGATTAACAATATATCAACCTGCAGCATAAGAATACTCAACACATCGCACTGGTTTATCGTGAGTCCCCAATATGTCCTCTTTGCCAGCATTGAAGTCAATCCTGGGATATAACAAGATACACCCACATGAGTAGAATTTCACAATACATGTTTTATACATAATAAAACCAGATAAGTTTTCTTTCAAGGATCCTATGATTATCACAGATAAATTTGCATAGGCAAAACTGAAGAAGAAATCAAACAACAGCTAACCAATCAACCTGATATGTCCCTCACTGGAGATATATTCTTATTCCATTTTGAAACTTTACACACATCTAGTTCACAGTGTTTGACACAACCCATGTACACATAAGTGAAAATTTCTGAAGTTTCTAAGTTAGCCATATAAGCAACTAAGAGAATCGATGGTACTTTCCTAAACACTAAATCTCACTTCCAAAAGAACACTCAAATCTGTATCTAAACAGACTCGGAAAAGAAAAACGAAGAAGAAAGGCGAAAAAGAACAGACCGTCGAACTTTATGATCGGCACAGACACTGAATCCAGAAGATTCGTCATGAAAGCAACAATCAAGCACAGGTCCACCATGCTTGAACTCCCCTCTCATCGAATCAGTGTTCGCATCATACAATCTTACACTCTTCAAATCCCCAATTACAACAATCAAAAAGCATCATATCAGTCAGATCATAAACAATTTAATCGAGAGCAGTAAAAATCAGTGATCGATTAGAAGAAAGGGGATCTTTCTAACCTTATCCCATGACGAAACTAGTAAATGATCGCTGCTATTAGAAAACCTGAGATTTGAAATCCCATCAGACGGCGGATTCGAGAGCTCGCGACCAACGGCCGGCAACAAAGTCATCCTCAAAAACACAAATCGAATTTTTTTAGGGTTTGTGCTGTAGAGAGAGAGAGAGAGAGAGAGAGAGAGAGAGAGAGAGAGAGAGAGAGAGAGAGAGAGAGAGAGAGAGAGAAGACGATTTGAAAGAAGAGAGAGAGAGATAGAGAGAGAGAGAGGGAAGAGAGAGAGGGAAGACGATTTGAAAGAAGAGGAGCGTTTTAATTTCAAATTCCTCTTCCGTAGTAGTTAGTAACAGAAGACAAAATCTCTGTGTCTGTGATATTTATATCAATAACAGTTTTGTTGTTTTAACGCTAAATGGGCCTTTAATGTTTGAGAATGGGCCTTAAAATTAAGCCCATTAATTGCACTATCCATTCCAAGCAAATACAAGTACAAGAATCAGAAACCGTTGACAATCAGCAAAGGAATGGTAGAGAATTGTCTACGTGTCAAAGAACTTTTAAATTATTTATGTCACTAAGAGCATAAACAAAGGTAAAAACCCCTACCTAATATTAAATTATTAAATTGAGTTTAAGAATTCTTAAGGGTTCATAACATAATTTGGGTATTACTGCAAGAATCTTTAATGGGTTTTTAAAAAAAAAATTTAATTTTTTTTGTAATTAAGATATTTTAAATACCGAAACGGAACTGAAACGAAATCCAAACCCGAAATATTTTCGGCTACCCGTTTTTTTTTGGGTCGGTTCTTTCAGTTTCAGATATTTTCGTATATTTTCGGGTATTTTCGTGTATTTTTACGTAAATTTTCGGATATTTTAGGTTCGTATCGGGATATTTTAAACAGATCCAAAACGGAACCGAAACTCCAGAAATCTTAAAAAGATCCGTATCATATCCAAAAGCTGAAAAACAAAAAAAACGGATCTGAAAACAGAACCGAAACATAACCGAAATGGATATTTTCGAGTATTTTGGGTTCGGATCGGGATACTTTAAACAGATCCGAAACTGAACTGAAACTCCAGAAATCGTAAAAAGATCCGTATCATATCCAAAAACTGAAAAACAAAAAAAACGGATCTGAAACAGAACCGAAACGGATATTTTCGGGTATTTTGTGTTCGGATCGGGATATTTTAAACAGATCTGAAACGGATCTGAAACTTCAAAAATCGCAAATGAATATGTAACGGATCCAAATACCGGAAAACAAAAAAAAACTGATCTTAAACGGAACCAAACCGATCAGAAAATGAAATTGTTCTCGCCCAAAAAAAACAAAGAAAACAAAAAAATAATATTAAGAGCTCATGTTAAGAACCGATTCTTCCCTAAGAGATTTAGGGAACCGATTCTTAACATCTTTTTTATATATATATATATATATATATATTTATTTATATTTAAAAAAAAAGTCAAAGAACCGGGTTTAGAACCCCGATGTTCGTGGTCTAAGATTTACTATTGGGGAAATCACAAATATACCATTAAATATTAAATTTCATCAAATTTGCCATTGATTTTGAAAATTCAAAAAAATGCCATAATTTGCCATGTGAAATTACAATTTTACCCTTGTTGAGAAAAACCCTAAAAACATGCCTTTCGCGTGGTTTACCACTGGGCTACGGTATTCATACATAAACATTACCAATTACAATAATATATAACCAATATCATACAAATTTCTTTTGAGAATTTACCATGGTTTATGGTTTTAGATTTAGGGTTTCCAGTGGTTAATTAATGCTTCTAATTAAAGTTTAGTTTTTTTATTTTTATTTTCATTAACGTTGTTTAATTATCAAAAAAGTCAAAGTTTAGGGTTTAGTGTTTATTGATTAGGGTTTATGATTTACTTCTCGGTTTTGTCCACGTCACATGGCTGAATATTTTTTTTATTTTTTATAATACACCAAGTTTTTAAATAGATAAAACTAATACATCAAGTTTTTAAATAATAAAACAACAATAATAAGCAAAGAAAAACAAAGTCATTAACAAAAATATTTAATACGGTAAATGACCTCTACCATATTCATTTGTGATGTTCTTACGTAAAGCTTTCATCGCTCTATCACCGGTCGGCTCATATACAATATCTTCTTCTCCTGCTTCTCGTGCTTCTTCTCCTCCTTCTCCTGTCTCTAGTGCTTGAGTCTCAGCTGCTGGAATATCAACAGAATCAACTTCATCACCATCATCTTCACCCACTCTAGAATTCAAACTTGTTTCTCTATGTTGAGCGCTCCATCCTTCAGCTCTAGTTACTACTACACCATGAAATTCCCTTTTCAAACAGATTCATATTAGCAATCTCTTTGCATACGGATTTTCTAATCCCAGGAAACTCCTATATAACAAAAAATTCAGTTCACAATTAGTATAGTAGTTCTCGGTTTATGTATAAGGTTACATCAACAAGTAGTATAGTTCTTTGTTTCTTAGAGTTTTTACATTGTCGGATCCATTCTTTTGTAGTTTTCTTTGACTAAATCATATATACAAACAAGTTTGCTCTATGGTCAAAGCATCCACTTATCTGTTACATCATTACTAAAACATTAAGTATCTTACAAAAGTTCGTATCTACACCAATTATTCTCTACAAATCTCTCCTAAAAGAATCTGTTTGATTTTTGATAGCTCAAGTTTTTGCCCGAGATAACACTGAAAGCGTACAGATGTACGTTGTAGTGGTTCAGGATCGAATCCAAAAAGACCAAAGAGTAGCACGAAGAGTTAGGATCAAACAACGTGTTAAGGCTAAAAAGATTGCTTTAGAGATGATGCAAATATCAAAACAAAGAGAGCAAAGGAAACAAGCAGCAAGAAAAGGTTGTAAACGATTCAAACAAGTGTTGGGCATCAGGTATTCTCAGGGAAACATTTCATTGTTGACTTAAACTACAAATTAGGGAAGATATTAAGAACCGTCTTGAACTCAAATTCTAATCTAGAACCGATCTACTTCCGTAGTATCAGCGCCCTATGCACTAGAAACCTCGAGACTAACTTCCGTTNCTTTCAGGCGTTTAAACATTCTCCTTCCAGCAGTTAAACAACCTAAGATTAGAATCTAAGTGATCGATTCAGTTTCATGCATTACGATTAACCATAGATGAAGATC
>OVAN01004389.1:0-25993 GCA_900406275.1 Anastatica hierochuntica
ACAGAGTCCGTGAACCACATAACATTGACAATGAGAATTTCGTTTCCCACAACGTTGCTTGGAATACTTATTTCCTTAAATTACAGACGTACCATTTGTTGAAAAATATTTTCCCGAAACTCGCGCTCATAACAGTTCTACGTGGCATCTTTTAAATGGTATTCCGTTTAATAAATTTATTTTCATCTAACAACTTGTCTCCGCTCTCTAATTTCTATTTTTAGAATTTAGAGAGTAATAAATTGTTCTAAGCCAATGTATCGCTGTAAACTTTTAGGCATTGATCGACTCTTATTATTTTTCCGCATATGCATACACATCTATTTTCACTCCACACATGCAATCACCTTGTACCAAATTGGCGAAAAAACCAAATAGGACCGGTCAAACTCGCTTGAAAAATGACATACGGGTCAACGTCCACTAACATTTTCCACATGGGCTAGAAGCATTTTAATAATATGTCCACTTCGTGGACTTTCGTGAATGGCCCATTTTTTATTTGTACCCACTTGGATTTTTTTTACGTAGAGCTCATCTTTTTCTTTTATTGCTTACATCTGCCGCTTCCTCCATTTTTACTTCTTCACAAATGGAATTTTGATAATCGCCACCGTTAGTTTCACACTCACTCATTAACCTTCTTTTTTTATTAAAGAAACATTGTTGAATTTTCTCTTATTTCTTTTGTTTTAAAAGAGATTTCTAGCTACTACTTCTCTATTGGTTGTTCATCAAACGATTTACTCTTCACAAGTCCAAGCTAGATTTCGTGACAGTTTGAGATAGACACATCAATCTTTTATGTTTCACTTAGTTTCCTTTGAGGACGAGATTTGTGAAGCGTTATTTTGTGTTTGTTCGTGTTTTCTTTTCATGCAGTGTTGCTTTTCCGGACAGATTTGTCACTTTGTCACCGTTTCTTCCTGGAGATTACACCTCTTTAATAACTTAAGGTATAAAATGTTCGACTCCTTCACCACTCCGTTCGGCTTACTCCAGAACACGCAGGAAAAACCATCAGAACAAAATCCCGATGAAATCACCCATGTCGCAGTGCGGGACAACGTGGATGACCTTATGACCCTCAAGAAGAAAAAGGAAGAAAACAAAGTCGAGTGAATCGATTGGACTTCAACGATCAATCCGATTCCACGGATGAAAACGAAGATGTACACCCAAGAAGGGTTAAGGGTCGCGCAACACTGAAAAACTCTCAGCTCAACGAACCCATGACAGAAGAAGAAAAAAATATCTTTTGGGTAGAGCAAGAGAAACAGACCGAGGAGAAAGCCAGAGCCATTCGTAGTACACACAGGCCATCGCAAAAAAAAAACAAAGATGATCTCGATGAGATACGCGATCTCCGTGACGACATCGCGAAAACAGTGGCAGAAGTTAAAGCGGTAAAATCGCAGATCCACCATGCGACCAATGTCGCACCAGAGATCGATAGGCTCCTCGAAGAAGCCCAAAAAACTCCATTCACTGCTCGCATAACCAACACCAAAGTCTTAAATCCCGAAAAAGTGAAAATCCCAATGTATGACGGAAACTACAATCTGAAAGCTCACCTGCAGACTTTCCAAATCGCGATGGCGAGATCCAAGCTCAAGAAAGGAGAAAAATACGTTGGCTTCTGCCACCTCTTCGTCAAGCATCTCCAAGGGGCGGCCCTCGAGTGGTTCTCCCATCTAAAACGAAACTCCATCGGAAGTTTCCGTCAACTCTCCTCAGAATTTCTCAAACAATACTTCATGTTTATGGACAGAGAAACCTCCGACGTCGATCTATGGAGCCTATCTCAAATAGAAAACGAATCTCTATGAGATTTCATGAACAAGTTCAAGATAGTGATGTCGAGAGTCAGCGGGATCAGCGATAAGGTGGTAGTAGACGCGCTCAGAAAAACCCTCTAGTACAACTCGAAGTTCAGGAAGTGGATAGCTCTCGAAAAACCACGCATGATTCAGGATGTGCTTCATAAGGCTACGGACTTCATCATCATCGAAGAAGAGATGAAATTTCTATCGCAAAAACAAAACCCAGCGAAGGCTTCCTCGAAATACTTTACCTCAGAACAGAAAACGAAAAAAAAAGATCCCTCGTAAGGACAAGTATGTCCATCACGAGGGAGAAGACGTCCGAGGGGCACATAATTACGCTATCAACTCCTCGTTTGAACAAGGTAGGACATCAGGGAACACTTCGATGCAAAACACATCATACGACGAGAACACTTTCTGTGAATTCCACCAAACGAAAGGTCACTCCACCGCAAACTACAAGGTTCTCAGAGCAAGGCTAACGACAAAACTGATCGCGAGGAAAATCTCAAACATAACCAGCGTAAAAGACCTCATACGCGATACAGACCGCCAACCCAGAACCGATAAGGAACCCCTAGGAGACGCCATGTCTCAAGTAACTCAAGCAGATGGAAAACGTATAAGGAGACCCGATGACAAAGGCAACGACTTCAATCGCCGCAGAGTGAATATGATCATCAGAGGGTCGCAATACTTTTGCGACACCGTCTCATCGATAAAACCATACCACTGAAAGGCCGAGTCAAGTGCAAACTGGTCTACACCACTCGACAGCGCAAATGAAACTATCGCTTTCGAGGAATATGAAACTATCGGAATCGACAAACCCCATAATGATCCTCTCGTGATCAACCTCGTCATAATATACCTCGAAGTCGCCAAGGTCCTCATCGACACAGGAAGTACCGTCGATATCACCTTCCGCGACACCCTCAATAGGATGAACATCAACTTATCCGAGGACACACTCGCACCGAAACCACTCACGGGTTTCTCCAGTACAACGTCAATGACTCTCAGATCGATCAAGGTTCCAGTGATGGTCAAGGAGATCACGAAATTCATCTATTTTGTGGTTGTCGACCATCCTTCCATCTATAACGTGATAATGGAAATACCATGGATAAACTCCATAAAGGAAGTTCCGTCGACCTACCACTTAGGCATTGAATTCCTGACTCCAAAGGGAATTGCCACAATTTGGGGATGCCAAAAATAGTCACGAGTCTGATTTCTAGCCGATCATAAGCTAAGACAAGTCGCAATGACGCCCATAGCTAAACTCAAACGAATGACAACAATGTTAGAACCATCGACTCAAGAAATGCTAGAATCATCGAATCAAGAAACGGCTCATTCCGATGGAAAAAAGAAACTTTCGAGCAAAATGTTCTCAACAAAATGATGGTCTCAATGCCTGAGAAAGTCATCGAAACAGCCGTAGTCATCGTGCCTGAAATAGCCGACGCAACTCTGTCAAACGAGTAATCACTCACGGCAACAAATTGAACTACGAGACGGCTTGATCCTCAAAAGAGGTACGTAGGCAGCTCTTCGCAAGAGGAGTTTAGTTGTCCATTTCTCTAAAAAAGGGGGAGTGGGTGTACGTATACTTGTATACTCCCACACTTTGTACTCGACACTTTCCGAAACATTTCAGCAATAAGAAATTTTATTTTTGTATAACCTGGAAATGGACATCATACGAGAAAACCTTTCTTAACGAATCTTGAAAATAACGTGTTTGCCAACACATTCTACTACAAAACGGAAGAACTTTCAGAAAAAGTGAGACGTCGTAAATTTCTTAGAAACACAATTCCGAACTAGATCAAAAACTTCTAAAAACAGTCACAAGACTATCAAACCCCTACCAAAAAAAAGACAAGTACGTGTTCCTACTTCTCACCCGTCGATTGGCCGTGAAGGACGAACTAATCACTCACCTTAACCTGCTCTTCATGAAGAGTTGGTTCTCATACATCCGACACAAGGATAAAAGCGCTATAAAAACTGAAATTTTGGTCACCACTTCCAGACGACTTCGAAATTGTCTTTGGAGAGATGCTCAGGTTCCCGATTGATGCGAGTCATATAGGCTGAGAACTTATCGCAGACTTCAATATCGAGACAAAACTAGGTCTAAATCGAAAACGGGAAACGTAATCCGGGATTAGTCACCGCACGCCCTAAAACCGAGAGTAAACCTAGGTCTTGCCCTAAACCCAGTACACTGGTCTCGAACATCTCAAGACATAGTATCTAACCAATACGAGATCCCAAAACTTTTCTCTTCGTCTATATTCATGTTTATAAGAATCCAAAAGACTAAGTCTCTTGAAAACTCGCACCTGAAAGAAACAATGAATATAGCGATCTCTCAAGGAACGGATATGAGATGACAACTCATAATTTGTCTCCATGTACGCAGCACGACTCATACACGCACCAATCGAACTAAAAACATAATCCATTAAAACTCACAGGACGATGGGGGTTCAAAGCCACACCCGGCCGACCCCAACAGAGTGAAAGCGGCCACACTTGGCCAAAACATAAAACATGACTTAAAACGGGAAACACACTCCCTCTACATACAACCATCTCTTATTTATGAATCATCTTCATAATAACCAGATATCGAAAAATCGCCAGCACTAAACGGATTCGGATTTTGATCCACCACATCCCCTTCGCCTCGAATAGTGTTCCCAACTTCCTCCGAGTCAGGAGAAACAGGAATCGTAGCCTAGTGATCTCGAATCCTCCCTTCAATTGAAGGGATCGAAGATTCCACATCCTTGCACTTCTCCATATGGTCGGACATCTTGTCCATCTCGAAGCGATAAGAGTAATCGGGATGTTGGGTGCGCTACAAAGCACCCACTGAACCACGACACTTGTGGTACTCTCCGAAAGACTGTTATGCGTACTTGTAATGATCAAAGTCGGCCGTAAACTGAATCGAACGTTCAGATACAATCGAGGAAATCTCCCATTTTCCGCGCCTATACGCGTGACGGACCTCCGATGCTTGATTCCGCGCCAACTTCTAATCACGGAGAGAAGCCGCTTCGACCTCCCTTTTCAAGCAGGAGTTCTTCTTTTCGAGTTTCTCGGCCTTGAACCGAGTCGTCCGCGCCTCCAAGTCACTCGCCCTGAGGGCCTCATCCATCACGTGGAGACCTTGCAAAAGAGCGATCCTTTAAAAGGTTAGGGGCAAAGTCATATGAATAAACAGAATCGTGTCGTATGCTCGAAAACTAACCCCCATGCATAGATGCGAGGCCTCCGCATATTGCCCTGACTTGAAGAACCTCACGTCACCCGCGGGTTGGTGTGACGGGACATCGAAAGAAGCAAGGAAGGCATCAAATTCAGATCTGTCTCCGAAGGGTGGCAGCGAAGGCTAAATCGGACAGCTTCCGTCTCCACCTAGGAGATCGTGGAACAACATCCCCTCGGATGGCCCCCTCCTGTCTTCGGAAATGCTGCCCCCGTCAATGGACGTACGCCTATTCCTGGGAGACCTCTCCCTCTTCTTGTTGGGAGGTATCTCGTATGGAGTAAAGCCATTCGTGTTCGGTTCTAACTCCTCTTTCGTGACCGTGTGAGGCTGAGTTCGAGTCTTGTGATACTCAACTGCATTGCGGACTCGTTGCGGGGGAAAGTAACCCTAATGGAAAAGACCGCCTCGATGAAGGTTCCTAACAACAAATAGATCTTCCGGATGCAGGGAAACGGGATCGATGAGTGCAAAATAAAAGAACGGTCAGATATGAGCTAACGAAAATAAAAACGATCACAATATCCAAAAATGATACTCGCGGAACCCCATCTACGCCTAAAGCAGGAAACGTATTCGTCCTCGACAGAGGCACTATCTAAACGAACAAAGAAATATCGCTTGTTCCAACTTTTGAAGTTGGACATAAATGATCGGATCACTTACATATTCTTCCTCGACCTTAGACAGTACCGAAGCGGCAGACCCGTGGCCCTCAGATACAAAAACACCAATAAATAGTCGACGCTCAGATCCATCCCTTGTTCGTAACTTAAAACCAAGATTCCGACAAGGTGTTGGAGACCGCCGGGCGAAAGATGATTGATCGATAAACCATAGTGACTTAAAAACTAAACTATGATCCCCGGTATGGGAAACCATAGTCGAGAAAACAGCAAGTGTGCCTCGTAGCATGTAAAGAAACTTCGAGGTAAAGAATCGGCATCCTCTCCATCCTTCAGCATTCGAAACTCCATCCCCTCTAGAACTCGGCAGAAATCCCGGATTGTGGCGAGAAACGAGTCCCGGCATCTGCTCGGTCTATCGGCATCGCTTTTGAAGGTTGGTCTCGTCGAACACCATGAGTTGGATGGTGGAGGTTCGATATCACACGTGACACGCCAATACTCCCTCACTTCCTCGGGATCGACCGAGTGTGGCAAGAACTCAGTTTTTGGTATAATGTCATCCTCCCGAACTAATAGACTTTCGGGGGCGAAAATCGACGGTGAAGCATTTGCGGAAACTCGAGCATTCGATGCCATAACAAAAAAAAAAGAGAAGAGAGAGAGATGGAATGGATAAGGTCTTTTTTTACCTTAAGGAAATTTTCTTGTGAAAATGAGCAAGGGAAAGATTTGTAAAGTTACTCCTCATATTTATAGAAAGGGAGACTTACTATTCATCCTTGAACTTTTTAGCCATCGATTCTGCCTAATTTACCTAACGTGCTTTAAACTTCGCAAGAACACTCCAACAATTCTTGCGAACTAAGGGGCTAACTATTGGGATAAAAAATGGTCACGATGAAATCAACGCTTAAAAAGCACCACAGAAATGTTGTCTCTCTTTCGGGTAAAAAAATCGTAAGAGGATTATCAAATTCGAGGCTCTTATCATCTAGAAAACCTCCTCTCAACCAAACGTCGAAACCCCACGTCTAGTAAACCGTAGGCGATCGCTTCTCAAATTCTAGTCACTCGCGATCAACTAGACGCGAGAGTACCAAAGTCAACGCCCGAGACTTCCGGATAACTCCCGAGAGATCTCAATAGACAAGTTTCAGAGCGATAAGAATTCACCGTAAACATCGGTTAACTGCATCGCTTCGGAAACACGAACATGGTCTAGTCGCCCGTGGGCGACTAGACTCTTGGCAAGTCTATTCACCCATTGGGCGAATAGACTCTCGGCAATTCTAGTCGCCCACGGGAGACTAGACTCTCGGCAATTCTAGTCGCCCACGGGAGACTAGACTCTCGGCAAGTCTAGTCGCCCACGGGTGACTAGACACGGAAAACGTCTAGTCACCCAGGGTTGACTAGACCACGTCCTCTCGATCAACTTCTCCTTCAAGTCTCGATTTGACTATCTCTTGTTTCGTCTCGATTGGAGTTTCCGTTAAAGTTTTGCGATAATAATCGTAAAGACTTGTTTTTTCGTAAAAACTTCGTATCGATCGTATAAATCGATAACGGTTAACTTGAACACCGATATTATCTTAACTATACGATTATTCTTATCGTTTTGCGAAACCATCACTGCGTAATTGTACAAAGAACGATTTCTCCGAAAGAAATCGTAAAAGTCACTTAATCGCAAAACGGCCCACGAATGCCCAAAACGCGATAAAAGCCCGCTTACGATTCCGGACGAGAATGGGCCCAACTAAGTTAACGATTTACCAAATTTCAGCGAATGATAAATGGAAAAAGCAATAAAGTTAAGTTTAAAGATAAATATGAAAAAAATTGTGAAGATAAGGAATATTCTCGAAAAAAGGAATATTTCCGCAGAATGATATACTCGAATCTAGGGCAGAAAATGAAACTGGACTGAACTACGAAGGCATATATAAGAGAGGCCAAGGAGAAATACGAGGGACACAGAATTTTCTTCACAACTTAAACTTAGAGCAATTAGGTTATTTTTCGTTTTTGTTAGCGAGCTGCGACTCAACTAGGTTTACAAGTCTTATGCTGTTAGAACTAGGATACTCACCGACAGCTCTCGCGGCCACGGCTTATCACCTGTTGTAACGCTCAAACGTAGATTCGAAATAAGATTTTGATTGCTCAACTATGTTTTCGATTCTCTTTTTACTTTTATTTCGTCGTATGTTTCTTCGTATTTTTGATCAGTCGTTTTTTAGGTTCAGCAGAAATCTAGGACCTCAAGGAAAGTTAGAGTTTTCTGGCTTTTTTTCGATTACAAAAATCGACAGTGCGAATTTCGGTTCCCACAATCGTTGTCCTCAACATTTGACTCAGAGTCATTCACATTCATGGTTCATAGTTAAGGATAATCTCCCCTTGTTTGATTGGCATAAAGCATTCAAAAAAACCAAAACACAAGCATGGTCCAATATGTTAGATATTAAGAAGACTTACCTTTTATGCGCTCCACTATCTTCAAAAGAAGATTGCCTACATTTTCAAGATCGTTATCCAAAGATATTCCGAACACATAACATGAGGGAGATGGAGTATACTTGAACCCTTTT
Organism: Anastatica hierochuntica; assembly: GCA_900406275.1. NCBI lineage: Eukaryota > Viridiplantae > Streptophyta > Magnoliopsida > Brassicales > Brassicaceae > Anastatica > Anastatica hierochuntica. The sequence goes on from OVAN01004389.1 coordinate 8,339, forward strand.
CCACATTTCTTGTTGAACTTGAAGGGTTTTGTTGCAGGTTCCATGAAGCTTGTAGGAAAGCTCTCAATTGATTTCTGAAATCTCAGCACATGGTGTATGAATCTCGGAAAGGGGAGAAGCTTCATTCTATCTCCCGGCTTGCTTGCAATCACTTCAGGAGCATTCACAATCGCATCCACTTGATCATAGATCAGCTTTCCAAAGTTGAATGGAATCTCTCTTGCAAACTTGAATAGTAAACAAGCTCTATCACGAGTGATATGAGTGTTATTGGACATGGGCATCCAATTGAGACATAAGATTCCAAAAACACCGTGCATTGCAAGAGACAGCGCTGTAGGCTTGAAGTTATTCCAATCAGTCACTTTATCACCAGTTAGAAATTCCATCACCGCAGTTGGAGAACATTCAACTTTCCATTTGGGAGCAGAATTCATCCGCCTTTCTTTGATATTAAAGACTTTGTTGATGATAAATGGTGACCACTCATAAGACTTCCACGAATATACACTAGCTTCCTATGATGTGGAACTCTCCCAGGGTGTTAATTTGCATAGAACTCAAGCACCACCTCTTCCTCAAATGATTCTTTCATCTTCACAGTTTCCAACAATTCAGTTCTAGTGATTATGACTAGCAAAGCATTATTTTTCGTAACATCGGTGCGAATGTATATTTCTTCAAAGATCTTCCTCAGACGATATTGAGTGTACATTTCCTCACACTCAAAATTCAAGAACCTTTTGTATAGAGGTGTTGTGATCAGTTGAGACATCCAAGAACCCTTGACATCAATAGCTGCTTGTAACTGTTGATTTGCCAAGTTACGATTTCCAAGTTCAGAGGTTATATCATTGATTTCACTCAAGCTTGATGACCTAAACTTGATATGCCCAAAAGGATATTGAGGATTCATAATAAATGATGAGGTTCTTCGACGTCTACGCTTGTATTTGGCGTGAATCTCAGCAAGTGTGGGCGAAGATACCCTCGGGGATAGTGAAGAATTCTGAGAGCTTTGCTTCTTCTAATCCTTTTCAATGTCAGCCGCTAATCTAACACTCTTCCTCACAACACTATTTGTCCACCATGGTTTGAGAGGTGGTTCGGATGTCACAGCTTTCTCAGCAATCAGAGTCAGTTACGGTTGAGGTTGCTCCGACACGTTTCTTTGTGAAGACCCATCATCACCTTCCACTGTCGGAGCACCTTCGATAATTACGGCGGTCTCGGTTGCACGAATTTCCTCAATTGAGCTATCTTCATCTCTCAGAAGATATCTCTCAGCAGCGACAGCCTTAGCAGCGGCGGTGGCATGTTGTCTTTGTAATCTGGTTCTCTTCCTCATCAATTTTCTAGAATTTGATCTTGTGAGGAGAAATAATGAAGATGACACAACTTTAGGGTTTGAGAGAAAGTAAAGTGTCGAACCCCTTTTCTTATTCTTTTATCTTTTTAAAAAATTGCACTTAGGTCCCTGTAAATTATTCTTCCCTGAAAATTTCACACATACTTCATACAGAAACATTAATGCACACCTGAGGTTTTAAATCAATCAACTGAACCCAAAATAAGGAATAGAACACAAGTATGATTTATACAGACAACCATAGTTAATTATTTCAATAAATTTATGGGATTTATTCACATTATCTAAGAAAAAATTGTGATTCTCTTCAGAATTTCTGGATATCAGTTCATAAAGTACAATTTTTCTTACCATCATATGTTGTAGCAAGTCATGGACAGAGATAGAGTCCGATGCCCACTCTTTACTTTGAGTAGTTGAGAGAAATATACAGATCATTGTCTCATTCTAGCTCAGCCACTGATTCACCACAAGTAATCTTCACACGACATGCCCTCAAAGTCATCAATGCTTATGAACTATGACACAAGCATGGGAGTTATTGCCAAGGCAAAAACAATCAAAGATGACTTGTACACCTTTGTACTCTTCTACTAGAGGCCCAGAGCTTGATTTGTATTTCTACTCCAATCTCATATGCTTTAGCCTACTTAATGTCTTATGAAAATTATACGATTATTGATTTTTTTTTCATCCTCCTTTTGAATATGAATTTTTCATCAATAAGCACTGCTTCATTGTGTAGAGTGAGACGTTTTTTACTCCTCTTTTCAGTGTCTCACTCCTTCCTTTTAGCGTTACCATTCTGAATAGAATGTATCTTTCTTGCCACTTATTTCTCATGTCACAGTCTTTTGCAAGTTTCTCTTGAGAGCATGGAGAGCAGCTATTTTCCGGTTATGAACTTGACAAATAATCTGTATAACCAAAAACAATTGCTGCTCCAAAAAAGATATTAGAAAATGAGAGTGTACACCTTCTTTGAACAACCCAATCTTACTACAACCACTAAGAGACATGGTTAGTGAAGTTCACAAACACCTAACGACTTTTGCAAGTTGATAAAAGTGTTGAGAGCCAGAGGTTTCGTAAAGATGTCAGCAAATTGATTTTCACTAGACACATATTCTATCACCACTAGTTTATCTTCAACTAATTCACGAATGAAGTGGTGTCTTATCATAATATATTTAGTTCTTGAATAATGAACAATATTCTTAGACAAATCTATGACACTTTTGTTATCGCAATTAACAAATAATGAATCAGAAATCACACCATAATTTGAGGCCATTTGTTTCATCCACAACAATTGAGTGTAGCAGCTTCCCATGGCAATGTATTCTGCTTCCGCAGTAGATAGAGACACACAATTTTGCTTTTTACTATGCCATGATATAAGATTTTTTTAGGAAGAAACAACCACTAGACGTACTATTGCAATCATCGATACACCATGCCCAATTTGCCTAACAATATCAAACAAGGTTATGGTTAGTATCTTTAGTGTAGAACAAACCAAAATCAGTCGTTCTTTTGACGTATTTGATGATGCGTTTCACGGCATGAAGATGTAAGGCCTTAGGATTTGCTTGGAAACGTGCACACATCCCAACACTTAAACACAAATTGGTTCTGCTAGCAGTCAAGTACAGTAAGCTCCATATCATTCCCTTGTACATCTTTTCATCAACTTTTTCTCCTTACTCATCTCTTGAGAAGTCCGTAGTAATGATCGTTGGAGTCCAGGCAAACTTGCTGGAACAAAGACCAAACTGTTCCACAAGATTTTTGACATATTTGCTCTAGCTTAGGAAGATCTCATCTTCTGTCTGTTTGATATGTAGCCCCAAGAAATATGTCAGTTCTCCAACCATACTCATCTTGAATTCGCTCGTCATGGTCTTTACAAAGTCATCAACCAAGGATTTTGATGTTCCCCCAAGACTATGTCATCAACATAGATTTGTGCTATCATCATTCCTCTTTCATCATTCTTAATGAATAAGGTTTTGTCTACACTTCCACAAACATATTCATGATCAACCACAAAAGTATTAAGCCTCTCATACCATGTCCTAGGCGCATATTTCAAATCTTATAAAGCTTTGTTCAGCTTGTAAACATACTATGGATGATCATGATCTTCAAAACCTTGCGATTATTCAACATACACTTTGTCTTGAGTGTATCCATTCAGAAACGTACTCATGCCATCCATTTGATATAGAGTGAACTCCAATTCACAGGAAATTCCCATCAAATATCGTATGGATTTAAGATGAGCTACAGGGGCAAAAGTATCTTCAAAGTTCAAACCTTCGACTTGTGTGTATCCTTATGCCACCAGACGAGCTTTGTTCCTAGTGATAGCGGTCTTCTTTGATTCAAATATTTGTGGAAGACACCTTAAAAGCTTCTTTCTCAAACTTAGAAGCCATCATGTCAATTCTTGACCTCTTCACATTGGATGATCATTCGTATACCTTTTTTAGTTTATCCCATGCATCTTTTGCAGATTCATAGCACTAGATTCTTTTGAACTGATTATCATTAACAGCTCCAAAGATAGCAAAAAGTGTATTCGCATTATGCTTAGATTTGCTCTTCTCGAGATCTATCCACAATGACTCGTCTTTCACGACTTCGGATCCATCAACACCTTTGGCAGTAGAAGGTGACCAACATTTCTCAACAGTTGTCCAGGCATCTTGATGGATTCCTTTGATGGCAGCATGCATCTTCATCTTCCAAAGGCCATATTTTCCTTTCTCCAGTATTGGGGTTCGATTCACAATGACGAGTTCTTTGCTCGATTCCATTGGTCTTGCAGGATCTTCACCTGTTGTCAGATTGTAGAACTAGTTTCAGATGCCCACTTCGATACCAATTGAAAAAGCTAATAGACTCAAAACGCAATTCTCTAAAACTCAATTTTGAGTTTTCTATTTATTAACGAATCAAATCAACACCTTGATTGGTTTTATACAACGCAAACTTTCTTGTCACCTATGATTCTTCTAAAAGAACAAACTCTCAAGAAGATTAACATATCTCTCTCTACTCTTTTGTTCAATCACACAGCAAAACTAAAGACTATCTTTTTCTCCCTTGTGTTTTGCGTCAAAATCTAGAACTCTCTCTCGATCCTTTTTATATTCGAAGAATTAAGAGATCTTCATGTTTTCCTTTTTCTAAATGAATATCTTCCAAATCTTCTTTTAACTTGATCTGCAAAATATTACATCTCTAGTGTTTATCCTCCTTGCCACATTAATTAAAACATGTCAGCTCATCAACACCATGTTCCCTTTGTTCCTTCCTGTCAACAAGTCCAGCAGCAACTCCTTTTCAAATACCACATATCTGAAGTTAGTCCTGCGGTATTTCAAAAAGTGCTCAAGTTCATCAAGGCACCAAGCTGATGAAGCATAGTTGTTGGACAAAATGACAAGGAGAATTATGGAGTTTCTTATGGCCTCTTTTAGGTATGGAGAAATGCTTGATCCTCTTTCTATGTCGGTGTCCATGAACACATGTATCATATATATGTTAAGATTATCACAGAGATGGCTTAGAAGGGTCTTACGTACATCTACTCCACTGAAACTCAAAAACACATCATAAACCCATCGCTTCAAAAACTTTCCACTTGCTTCAGCCATATTTATATACCTGACAGACAAAGTAAAAATGCATTGCTTGTCTCTGTGAATCAAATCTAACACAGAAAGGTAAGAAAATTGACAAAAGTTGAAAAGGTTTTGTCAAGAAAGCACTTAGAAGAATAAAATGTTTTCTCTTATCTCAATATCAATTTACATAGCACTTCTTTATACCAGTTCTCCTGTTCTAAAGCCCTACTAACCAAAACCTATATAAAAGACTATCATGTACATTATATACAAACGTTCCATTTAATGATATCGTAATATGATATCGTAATACCCCTCCTCAAGTTGGAGAGTGGAGATCCGTGACTCCCAACTTGTCAATAAACGTATCAAATTCAATCTTCCCAAGCGCCTTCGTAAAAATATCCGCCAATTGATCACTCGTAGACACATGACGAGTAGCTATAATTCCACGAACCAAAGCGTCCCTAATGAAATGACAGTCTTTTTCAATGTGTTTGGTGCACTCGTTAAACACCAGATTCGCAGCAATGTGAAGTGTCGCTTTATTATCACAAAATAAAGGAACCGGGGAAGAATGATCAACACCCATATCAAGAAGAAGCGCCTTTATCCAAATAATCTCTTTAACCGTAAGTGACATCGCACGATATTCAACTTCAGCAGAAGACATCGAAACCACATCCTGCTTCTTTGTTTTCCAAGAGATAGTGAACCACCTAACTGTATAAACCACCCCGTCGTTGATCGTCTAGTGATGGGACAACCCGCCCAATCAGAATCCGACCATGCAACCAAAGATAGATCTTTATGCGCATGAAGAAGAATCCCTTGACCAGGCCGACCCTTCGAATATCGAACCCCACGAATCGCAGCATCCCAGTGAGCTTGTTTCGGTTTCTACATAAACTGAGAGAGCACATAAACCGAGTAAGATAAATTTGGTCTCGTAACAGCCAAGTAGATCAAACGACCTACCAAACGGCGATAAGCCGCAACATCCAAGTAATCATTGCCCTTAGCAAGTGAAAGTTGCTAATTTTGTTCAAGCGGGAAAGCCACCGGTTTCCCCGCTAAGAGGCATGTTTCCGAAATAATATCCAAACTATATTTACTCTGAAAAATATATATACCCTTCGGACTCCTTGCTACTTCGATGCCCAAAAAATACTTCAACAAACCAAGATCTTTTATGTGAAAACAACTACTCAAATACGCTTTAAAAGTCTTGATAATCGCCAGAGAATTACCAGAGATGATCAAATCATCAACATAAACCAAAACATGAAGTCTGTCATTATCTCTCTCGAGTGCAAAAAACGAGTAACCAAGACAGATTGATCAAAACCATATTCCCGTAATGCACTGCTTAGTTTCGCAAACCAACACCTCGGAGCCTGTTTCAAACCATAAATAGATTTATGTAGACGACACACTTGATTCTTATCCGTACTTTGAAACCCCGGTGGCAGCCGCATAAAGAATTCCTCTTCAAGATCTCCGTGTAAAAACGCATTATGAACATCCATCTGATGCACTTCCCAATTACGCCAAGCAGAGACCTCAAGAAATGACCGAACCGTCGTCATCTTTGCTACAGGAGCAAAAGTTTCAACAAAACCAGTACCTTCAACTTGCACGTTACCACAGGCCACTAACCGAGCTTTGTATCTCTCCAAAGTACCATCCGATTTCAGTTTCACTGTAAAAACCCATTTACATGCAATCGCTCTTTTTCCTTTTGGAAGAGCTTCAATTGTCCAGGTACGATTAGCTTCCATCACTCCTATTTCAGTGCTCACTACATCATGCCACACCTTATCTACAACAGCTTCCTGATAAGTCCGAGGGATGACATAAGTCGACAACGCCACAAGATAAGCTTTGTGGGATGCCGAGAATTTCTCACAGTCAACATAAAATGAAACAGAGTATGGAGCTTCAGGAACCTCCGTAAGCACGACAATCGTTTGTAGCACATAGTCCTGGAGCTTCAATGGTGGTGTCGTTCTCTATGACCACGACCAATTGGAGCTTCCGCAATCTCCATCAGTTGAGACGAGTCATCAATATCGATCATCGGAATCAAGTTTTGATCCTCGTTGACCACCGGTACGAGCTGTTCTGCAAATATCGGAACATCCTCACCATCACCGGAATCAGCCTCATCTTTATCACGAGTATCATCGAGAGGCTGAGACAAAGAAGATGATATCGTGACATTAGATGGACCATGTTCTAGATTAGAAGAATTAACATGTAATGGGCTAGTAGATTGAGGCCCAAAAACATTAGACCCATTAGAGACTCCAATAGCTGTTTGATCACTTAATGATTTTAAAACAGAGTCTCCCTCCTGCACTTTTTGTTGTACTGTCTGAGGCACAAAAAGAGGATCATCCTCAACCATTATTGATCCCTGAAACGATAACAACATAGGACCAAGATCATTAGTCACCGATTTATCCATGTTCATCGAGAAGTGAAACTTAGATTCCTCAAAAATAATATCTCTAGACGTAAACAATTTTCCATTCTCCAGATTAAATATATGTCATCCCTTTTGACCATTCGGATATCAAACAAACACTCCTTTGACACTCCTCGAAGCAAACTTTTCCCCTTTATGATTCTGATTATGCGCATAACAAACACAACCAAAAACGCGAAAATGAGTAAGCGGTGGAGGTCGCCCATAAAGACATTCAAACAGCGTTTTGCCATCTAAAACCGGTGTTGGTGTTCAGTTTATGAGATAAGTCGCTGTCAACACACATTCTCCCCAAAAATTCATTGGTAGTGAAGCCTCAAATCGAAGAGAACGTGTAACATTAAGGATATGACGATGCTTCCGTTCTACTCTACCATTTTGTTGTGGAGTTCCCACACATGATGTCTCATGTGTTATTCCCTTTTCGCGAAAGTACGAAGACATACACATGAACTCCATCCCATTATCACTCCGAATTGTCTTCACATTAACCTCAAATTGTCGTTCTATCTTAGCAATGAAGTCTTTTAAAGTCTGTGATACTTCATGATTTGTTGATAACAAATAAAACCATACACTTCTTGAAAGATCGTCTATCAAAGTGAGAAAGTAACTAGCTCTGGAATGAACTTTAGTCTGATAAAGAACCCACAAATCGCAGTGAACCATCTCAAGTAGCTTTGTAGTTTTATTAGAACTCGTAGGAAAAGAACAACGCGTTTGTTTTGCCCGAATAAAAGTTTCAAAAACTTTATTCTGTAAACTGCCACTACTACTAGATAAACCAAGAAGTAAAAGTTCTAAAACTCTTTAAGACGAATGTCCAAGTCTATGATTCCACACTTCCGTAGATACTCGATCTGTTCTCTGAATAGCTCCAGCAAACTCCATCCCTCTCAGAAAATAAAGACCATCCAACTGCTCAGCCACTCCAATCAGCATCTTTGTAATGCGATCATGAATCAAGCAAAGCTTATCAGTAGTTTGCAGAATACACTTCTTCTGCTTAGTCAATTGTGAAACAGAAATCAAATGACATTGTAATCCTTTAACTAACAGCACATTCTGAAGCACTAAAACGGAACTAAAAACCATTGTTCCTTGCCACGTAGCAAGTGACAATCTTCCATCAGGCAACTTCACATTTAACGGAATAACATCCCGTACATCCGAAAGAAAACTCATTGATCCTTTCGTATGATTAGTAGCTCCAAAATCAACAATCCAAGAATCAAAAAAAGACATACCCGTCTGTGCACTAGTAGCTTCTTTTCTTTCATTCAAAAATTACACCAACAATTGCCATTGAACATCAGTGAGTCCCGTGAGCCCCACGCGATCTCCCATAATCACGGCATTAACACTTTGTTGCGGAATCAATGAAGAGGCAACCACCGCATCGACTCTTGGTATCTCTTGCCGCGCATTACTACTCATGCCACGACCACGAGCCGCCTGTCCTCTTCCTCTAGGCCTATCTCCCCACCACTCTGGGTATCCAAGTGTTTTAAAAAAATTATTCGCAAGATGTATGTTCTTCCCACAGCTAACACACTTGAGTTTCATCCTTTCTTCACGTGAAAGAAATTATGGGTTAGAGTTAGCCGATTGAATTGGCTGAGTATTCGACCTTACCAATTGTGCCATTGTATCAAACTTCTCATCCATTGTTCTCGAGATATGTTTAGAATCTTCATCTTGAATAAGCACATTATATGCCTCATCAAATGATGGTAAAGGATCTCGTGCAATAAGATTTGACTTTGCAGAACTGTGAATTGCTTCATAAATCCCCGCCAAGAACTCATGAACTTTATCCTCCTGCCTCTCACGATCAACCACAGCTCCCAACGGACAACAACAACTTTGTGATTGTCTAAGCTCTGCCAAGGAAGACCATAGTTGAATCTCTTCCCATAATATGCTTCAATCGACAATCCTTAATTCTCCACCTTAATTCTCTGCACTCTTTGCCCGTTTTTCACTGAGTATCTCCGTTGAATGTGTTGCCACAATTCACTAGCAGTCTCGAACGTAGAAAGAGTCAATCTCAAACCTTGCGAGATCGTGAGTTTTATCCAAGACATCAATAACGCATTGATTGTCCACCAATCTTCCAAATCTCTTGAATCTTCTCCTGGTTGTGGTATTGTCTCATCCACAAATCCAAACTTTTTCATTGCCCTGGAAGCCATCTTCAAGTTACAAGCTCACTCATTGTAGTTTGTACCTTTTAGAAGAGGCTGAGAAATCACTGAACCCGGATTGTCACTTGATGACAAATCATATGGAGATATGGTTCTTCTCTGAATCACAACTTTCATCCCCATATCCGTGTGTGTCTTAGCAGCGGAACTAAGAGAAGAATCTCCCTCTTTATCACCATCATTTGCCATCACTTTCAATCAATACACAGAACTTTCTTTCGTCTAAAAAACAGAGAATACCTCAGACAGAGAAACAAAGTAGCGTGATGAAACAGAGATCGATCACAAGAAAAACTGCTATGATTAAAATAGTTTTTCATACAAAAAAAAATATTAAAAATATTTTGTTTTTGCAATTGTTATACATGTGTTTGCAGATGATTCTTATAAACCGATTGTACCGGTTCAGAGTTTGAATTTCGTGAGTGATCTATGGTTCTGATAACATCATTCACCAGTGAGAACCGAAAAATGTTATAAATGCTGGTTTTGTTAAATTATAAATTTTCAAGGGTCAATCGAGTGTGGAACATAGGTACAGAGAGGACAATCAATTTTGAGTTAGCCATGTTGGGAACATCACTTTTCAAATGTGTTGGAAATTAATAAACTCAAATATTTAAAGTTCAATGTCTTTTTTCTATGTAACATCACCATCCAAGTACTTTTTATCTTGTTTTATAGCGCAATAGTGAAATAATTGCTACACAAATGAATCATTCATGTTACTTTTAATTTAATAATCCCAAAGAATTTCAATCGAATTATTAGATGAAATCGTTACAGCCATGTACCCAAAAAGACAAAAATAAAATAAGAGTAATGATTAATTGAATCTAGGTGCGTGCTTTTGCGTGCTTGCAGTGATATTATAAAAAAATTATCCCGGTCAACGTTAACGAAGAGACGTATTATATGAAACCCTTTTTGTTTTGTAACTTTTATTTAACGAAGAGACATTTTGTTCTTTTAACAAAACGAATTTTTTTCCCACATCGGAAACTTACAAACTCTTAGGTAAGAAGTAAGAAGTATGAATTATTAAGAATATTGATCAGTGTAGGCTGTCGGTGACTTCTACTCTGTTAAAAGTGTGAATGTTAGCGTGGAAACTATACAAACAAACCATCTGCTCAAAACTCAAAGGTGAGTACAAACTTTATAATAATTTTATTTTATGGTTAATTAAGGACTTACAAACCTTATTTTATGTTTCTTTTCCATAAAGGGTTAATAAGGAAATCTTAATCTGTTTGCTACAACATTAAACAAATTGATTGGATTTCAAGAGTAGTCAAGATAAGTCCCCGTTTAATTATTTGCCGTGAGCAAATAGCCTATATGTGTGTAGTGAAAGTTGGTTTTATCTCCAATTTCTAAATACGGGGTGAATGCCGCATAGAATCCATCTTCCAGAAAATGTGGTATGAGCTGGCTATATCGTTCTCCGAATGATGCTATGCTTGGCCAATTTATTTCTTTCAATGAGGATTTACCTATTGCTCTAGCGGTTGAGGCCTTGACCCTTTGAAATGCCTTACGCCAAACTTTTGTGTTGGAATTAATGAGATACTTATGCACTCAGACTCTCAATTGTTGGTCAGTTTGATCAATAGGAATGAGGACCATATTAACATCTTTGTTCTTCTAGTGGACACTAAGAATCTAATTTCTTGTTTTCTAATTCACTAGCAAACCGAACTCTTTATTTTCAAGACTCTTCCATTCATGAAATCTAATAAAATTTTTTTGATTAAAAAACAGACTGAGACTTTTTTAAGGTGAAAATTCAAATGAAAAAACTCCAATACATACAACTATTTTATTTAATAAAGTGACCATCTACAAATTTTCATTTTCCCACGAAATTTAAAAATATATAGCTAATTATTGAGGTCGAGAAGCTTCAGAAAAAAAATGCTTCACTGTATTGTTTTAGAAAAAAAAAAAAATTCTGCCGATTGATCCATTTTTCCAAAAAAAAAAAATCAAAATTACTTTTACCTCCATTTTTCCAATAATTATCCGCCACATTTTTATAATACCATTTATGTCAATATATGTAATACCAATTCTGTATTTCGGCTAAGTTTTTTTATTTTTAATTTATCGATATATATTAATTCTTGTTGGCATCCGTATATAATATCGTCACACAAAGGTTTCATCTTGTCACTTTTTATTTTATTTCAGCCCCTTTGGATTTTTGTAGATTTTAAAACCCATTAATGGAGGAAGACAACCATCGAAGCAGATTCAGAAAAATCTGTGTTTTCTGCGGAAGCAACTCTGGTCATCGTGAAGTTTTCAGTGATGCTGCCATCGAACTCGGCAATGAACTCGTTTGCTCTCTCTCTCTCTCTCTCTCTTCTCGTCTTCTTTCGATTGCTTATCGTTTGGCTTTTGTGATAAAAAAAACATCAACTTTCAGGTTTATTTGTTCGTTTACGCAAATGGGTTTGTGATTTTGTTTGTGTTTTGTCTATTAGAAATCTTACTGATATTGTAAGCTCTGTAAAGCTGTGAACTTTTCTCATTTTTTTAATATTGGGTCTTCTTCCTCTGTTTCCTGAATGTGTTATCTTTGTTTTTTGTCTGATTGAGTTTTTTGTTTTAATGTATCGTTGGCATTTATATTTGAGATTCGAATTTGTTGTTTGGTCTGTAACATTGTAGGTGAAAAGGAAAATAGATTTGGTTTATGGAGGAGGAAGTGTTGGTTTGATGGGTCTTATATCCAGGAGAGTCTATGAAGGTGGTTTCCATGTACTCGGGTTAGTACTTATTACAGTTTTGTATCTGTTTCTTCATTTCAAAATCTATCTAAAAACGGTTTATGATTGGATTCTCTGTAACTGCAGGATCATTCCCAAAGCTTTGATGGCCATTGAGGTATGTATCTTTCTCCAGAAACTCAATTTTGGTTCCAAGAAGTTGCTAGTTTTGCTTGAATTTTAAGGTTTAGATTATAAAGATGAATGCGTTTTCAAAGCTATTCTTTTTTGTGCGTTCATGTGATTTCATTGATTAGATATCTGGTGAGACTGTTGGGGATGTAAGAATTGTTGCAGACATGCACGAGCGAAAGGCTGCAATGGCACAAGAAGCTGAGGCCTTCATTGCACTCCCTGGTGAGGAAAAAGTCTTTTAAGACCAAATTTTGAAAAGTTTCGGATTTCCCACTCTTGAAAACCGCGGATTTTTGCTTCAGGAGGCTATGGAACAATGGAGGAGCTGCTGGAGATGATAACATGGTCACAACTTGGTATCCATAAGAAGACGGTATTAAAACATTTCCTTTGCTTGTCGAGAAGATGTTAGAAGTTACTAAGTTCTGTGTTGATTCGTTTTTGGGATTGTTTCTACAGGTTGGTCTATTGAATGTTGATGGTTACTATAACAATTTGCTTGCTTTATTTGACACGGGCGTCGAAGAAGGTTTCATCAAGCCAGGCGCTCGTAACATTGTGGTTTCTGCCCCAACAGCTAAAGAGCTTATGGAGAAGATGGAGGTAAGATTAAGCTTAGCCTTCCCTTTTGCATCTTGCTATATTTAAGAGAAGAAACCGATGCTTATCTCATCATCATCAATACGAATGCGGTTTGGATTGTTTAGAGTTATGTTTTAATTGCTGAGTCCATCAATCTTCATGTTGTTTGGTAGGAATATACTCCTTCACACAAGCACATTGCACCGCATGAAAGCTGGAAAGTTGAAGAGCTTGGAGCTTATCCGGGACAAGAAAACAAGCAGCAATGATAAGAAAAACACCATTATTGTTAGCATATGCTACTTCCATTTCAAGTTTAGTTTGATTTATTTTCAGAGTTCCACAATGTGTATAAGAAAATTCAAAATCTTTGTTGCAATTAGAAACAGAACATTTGTTCCCCCAAGTTGAAAGGCGTTGCTAGTTATGTAGTTAAGATTGGTTTGTTTATGTTAATTTTGGTTTCACATAAAGAAAAAGGGTATGAATCCTTTTGCTTGTGTGTGTGTGTGTGATGTAGAAAAGTCTCACAAGTGTCGTATCATAAGTGAATGTCCATTAGAAAAGAAGTGTGGTCCCTTTCACTCGATGGCTTAGTTAGAAAAGCACAAAACAAAATGTGAATGATGTGTGAGTGTGACCAAGTCTGAAATTGATGGGTTTCTTCTTTTTTGCTAAGTGTCTTTTGTGGTGGGGAATGAATATTGGATATGTTTTTTCCTCTTTTTTATTTTTGTGCTGTGTCAATCTTTTTCTTTCTCTCTCAACTTTGGATCATTTTGATTGCCATTGACTAGTTTAAAGGTGATGATGATGATGACCTTCATTGTAATTAAAAAAAAAGGTGATTATAGAATGTGTTGTTAGATGGTAATAAAGGTTTTACAATTGACTAGTAGCTCCGCGAATTCACGGGTGTAAATAAGTGTGAACAAAATACATAGATTCGAAAAACTGATGCGAATTCGATCAAAAAATTGGTATACGGCGAAAAAAGTGGCATCCTTTCTGAACCAAAACCGATAAAATATTTGCACAGATACAAAACTTCAATACTTGAACAACTAGAACCGAAATATTTCGAATATCAAAAATACCTAAATTACAATTATATACTTAAATATATTAGTTGCTTTTAGATCGAATATCCAAAAATAACTAAATGAAAATACCAAGATTTTCCAAAAATTGAATTTTTAAGGATTTTTAATTATATTTGGATTTTTTATTTTTCAACATAATTTAAACGGGTCTCTGAACCCGAATCAAACCCTCAGTGATTCGAACTGAACCTGAATTGAAATGTACAAATACTCGAATGAGACTTAAACCAGTAGCCCCAAAAACTCGTAAACCCGAATACCCAAACTCAACTCAAAAGGATACCCTAACGCTAGCTCAAACGTCCACGCTAAGATGAAAATATTTTCTTTTATAAAAATTTAAATGTGAGTTTTATTTGTTATATACTTTATAGTATAATTAATGGAGAAATTGTCAAATATAAACTTAAAATAAATATTTAAAAATGAAAGTAACCTAAAACATATTTTTTAGACAAAACTAACTTTTGGGGGTAGGGAAATTACATTTAACACCCTTGTGATCAAACAAAAAAATAGAAGAGACAATTACCCTTATAACCTCTAGAAGTCTGAAACGGAGTTAGTAGACTTCATTTGCAAACTTCTAAAGAAGTTTGCATCTGTAATTAAACCTTGTTTTTAAATTAAAAAATTATAAAAATAAATAATTTGAGTAAAAATAAATATCCATAAATTAAATCTTATCAATTGCAAGGTATGTAAATTAAAATTTCATAAAATTATGTTAAATTAAAGATCTGAATATCAACTAGGTTAGAAACAACACATGCATCCGCTGTAGACTTCTAAAGAAGTTTGGATATGTAATTAAACATTGTTTTTAAATTAAAAAAATTAGAAAATTTAATTTGAGTAAATATATATATATATATATATATATATATTCATAAATTAAATCTTATCAATTACAAAGTATATAAATTAAAATTTCATAAAATTAAATCAATTTAAAGCAACTAAGATCAATTAGGTTAGAGTTTAGGGTTTAGGGTTTAGGGTTTGGGGAAACAAATGTGCATGGTTTGTTGTTGAGAGTTTTGGTCTAAACTTTAAGGGTTGATTTTAAGACTCAAATTTAGTTTGTTATAAATATTAAATTAGTACAAACAAGTTAAATTACGAATATTACAAACATTTACAACTAAAAATTATAATTTTTCGTGTTTTTGATTTAGAAGACTTCACAAAGAAGTCTACAGTTACAAATTTCATTTTCCCGCTCAAAATTTTGGGGAAAATTATTTTTCCGCCGAATTTCCCGCTTAAAATTTATTTTTCCGCTCTATGTCAGACTTCATTTGAAGTCTACTTAGGTTTAAGTCTGCATCTGTAATTAAACATTGTTTTTAAATTTAAAATTTTGAAAAAACTAATTTGAGTAAAAATGTATATCCATAAATTAAATTTTATCAATTAAAAGGTATATAAATTAAAATTTCATAAAATTAAGTCAAATGAAAGCAACTAATTTATGTATATCCATAAATTATTTTTTATGTATTTAGCAGACTTCACTAAGAAGTCTGTTAAGTAGACTTCAGGAGAAGTCTACATATCCATTTTCCCGCCCAAATATTGGTAAAAATTTACTTTCCCGCCAAAGCAAAATTAATTTCCTGCTCAAAATTAGGATTCCCGCTCGTTTCAGACTTCTCTAGAAGTCTACTTATGTTTAAGAAAACCCTAATTGAATATATATATATAAGTAAATTTTTAAAGTTTCACTAACTAAAACAAAAAAAAACATCTTTTGAAACATTTTTTTCTCTCCATCCTCCTCCTCCCTAGCTCCTCCTCCACCGCTGCCGCCGCCGCCACCGCTGGTGCCGCCGCCGCCGCCACCACCACCGTGAGCTCTTCCTTCATCCTTCAATCATTTTCCATCTATATTTTTCTCCTTTCTACCTTATTTGTTGATTGTTCATGCATTAATCTCTTTCTCACATATTTCATCTTTCATTTTTTTCATTCTTTTTGTAGTTTTGGAACTTTTCTTACAAAGTGAATTGTTGTTCATCTTTCATTTACACAAATATACATAATGGAAGCTATTTTAGAGTTTGATGTGTCTTGATCTTTGTTTTGTGAAACAGAATAGGAAGATACAACTACTCTCAACCTACAAGCGGATCTAGCACGAGCAATAAGTTCTGTGAGTAACATTTGTCACCGTTGATTTGAAACAACTTATGGATTCCCCAAGCGCTATAGACTTCTATAGCAGATTTCTACAGCAGATTTCTACTTTAATTCATGATCATAGTAATATCGTTATGTATTTATTGTTTTTTATATGTAAAGTTTTGTGAATCTTAAAAAAAGAACAGATTTTTCTATTAAATGTATATATTAACTTTTTATAATGTGTTTCATCGTTGTGAATAGAAAACTTTGTGATTCTTTTTATTTTGTATCATTAAATATTTAATTCTATATGATCTACCATTTCTTTAAAAAAGATATAAGATGATTGGATTTACATATTTTATAATATGAAATATTTAGGTTTTATATTTATTCTATGTTTTAATTAAAATTAGGGCTGGGCAAGTTACCCGAAACCGAAAAATCGAACCGAAACCGAACCGAACCGAACCGCAATATTTCGCGTAACCGAATAGAACCGCAAAAAACCTAAAAATACCTGAAAATATTTAAAAATACCTAAAAATATGCAAAAATACCCGAAAATACCCGAAAATAACCGAAAATGCCCGAAAATTTATACCCGAATAGTTACTTAATTCAATCGGAACCGAACCCGAACCGAACCCAAACCGAACCGAAACTGAACCGAAATATTTAAGGACCCGAATGGTTCCAATTTTTGAGAACCGAAAGAACCGAGAACCGAAAGAACCGAGAACCGAAAGAACCGAACCGAAACTGAACGGGTAACCAAACGCCCAAACCTAATTAAAATAGCATAAGATGATTATCTACCTAACTAATTGTGTCCAACTCACTCGTGTTTCTTTCCTAAATTTTAGAATTTGAAAGTTTATTTATTTTGTAGTGCAAAATATTTAATTTTACATGATTTGAAATTTTTATAATGACATAAGATTATTTTATAATTAGATACTTTATAATCTGAAATACATATTTTATATTGATACTTTATTGTGTTGACAATAGTATAATTATCTTTTTAAAGAATAAAGATTTGAAACTTATTTTTAAAAATATATTATTGCGATTATTGTATAGTTTTAGTATATGAAACGATAAAAGATATTTTGTAATGTTTTTTTGTAGAACATATTATTCCGCTTTTATGTATACATAAACACACACACACAAAGACACACACACACACAAATATATATATATATATATATATATATATATATATA
>OVAN01004390.1:0-25987 GCA_900406275.1 Anastatica hierochuntica
AAACTAAGTTAAAACACACTAAAATATGCATGAAATTGTATGTACATCAATCACTCGCATTGAGTGGAGTTGAACAGTTATGAGCTATATAATGTTTACCAAATGAATGATTATTATTGAAAGAAGGGAGGGGCAGAAGTGATTAGAAATGATTTTTCTTGGCTTTGAAAGAAGGGGGGGGGGGGGGTATGAGCTATATAATCTCTCAATTAATATTGTCGTATTTAAATTCAATTTCCCACGACAATAAACAGAAGTTTAATAAGATGGTAAACCATAGGAGAGAACTATATATAAGAAACAAAAAGTCCGATGAAACATAGATGACAAACATAAACCTTCTGGCCTCCAACATGTTAGATACAACCCATGCCCTAAACTTATTTACCGGTTAATTTTTATACTGGGAGATATGCTTGTAGTTACTTGGATGCTTTTGTAGAAGCACCTGGTGAAAGAAAACATCAACTTCATGTCAAATTTCCTTAGCTAACAACATTTTGTGGAGTAACTGATCAAGGGTCGAAGCTAACCTTGATTTCGGGTTTTTTCACCGTCTTATTTATAAATCTGGCATTTTGAGTTTAAAAAAACTCTTGCATTTCTAGGTGAAGATAGTTTATGAAAAGCATGGTTCCCACATATAGCTAGCATGTAATCGGCAAGATCCATAGTGAAAAGCTCTCTCAGGCGTCTATCAAAAGAATTAACTGAAAGAAACATATTGTATCTTATATGAGATAGAAACACATTAGAGATTGGCTAATAGATTCTGAGTTTTGTCCCTAACTTTTCATTCTTTGAAAAACAAAGTTAACACTCATGAGCTTATAACTTGAGTCAAATATATAGATGTTTTGACAACAAATTGTTGATACCAACTTTTATCATTAATCTTTCTCAAAACTTTTTATTTCTGGAGAAATCACTCTTTTTAAGGTTTGGGAAGCATGCTTTGCTGATAGATTAGCGTATTTAATGCACTTTGGTTAGAATATAGATCCATAAAACTCACAATGGCTAAAACGTACCTTGAGTTTCTGAATGGTGTCAAAAATTACATGATCCCATGTTGCAGGATCTATATCAAATCGTATTTCTTGTGGCCCTTCGTTACGGTATGTCCTTGTTTCTTTGCCTCGCTACTGAAACAACACAGATTCTTTAGAAGATAATTAAGGTCGTAAAGGATACGGTGGCGGCGATTCTATTTGATGTATAATCTTGAGGATATAAAGGGTTTATAGGGTTTGAGGAGATGGATGAGAGGAAGAAAAGGCAAGACGGACACAGAAATAATAGTAAGGCTCCTAATCAGAATATGAGACTGTAAGTTTCGGCGGTGACAGTCGTTGGTGGCTCGTCGTCACCATCTTTGTTAGCCTATCGCAATGGGAAGAAGAATTTTGAAAGTTATCCGACTAAAGATTTAAATCACCTGACGATATAACTCTGGTGTACACGATAGGTTTTGATTTTGGTGGATTTAAAGAATTCAGAGAATGAGATGCGGTCGATGGATATGTGATATGAAGAGTTGGTGAGACGGTATGCATTTAGAGATTCCATGATACGATACAAATGTAGTCAAAAAGTCAACTGTTCTTCACCCCAGTTGGACTATTCTCCCTACTCTTCAATGCATACATCAATCATTTCTAATTGTAACCCAATATTGGAAACTAAGTTCTAAATTGCATAATAAGACTACTTTAATTATTATCCGCATGCAAGTACTTTTTAAATAGTACAGCACATGCATCTATGCATATCTCATGTAAGTTGTAATCACTTTTAGTTGTCATTATCCTAGATGCCAATGAAAATATAGATTGCCCTTCTCTACATCCATCATAGGTAGTTTGATTTGCAGCGTCGAACATATCATAAAACCTTGTGGCATCTATGTTTGGTTCTTCATATGAGTTATCCATAAATGCAACATTATGATAAAATGCAGAAGATGTTTCATGAAATGCATCTGTAACCATAGCATGGAACCTATTTTCTGTTTAATGCTGATCATAATTGAATTGATGATCATGATCATGCTAGTTTTAGTAGATTGATGATATATCCCATGACTTGAACTACTATTTCGCGCATATACACTACAACATTCTCCATGTGAAAGTCATAGATAGTAATTTGGCATGAAAACTCTACTACATAAATGTCTGTTCACAATATTTTTTTTGATAACTAGGAGGTTAGATCACGTGAGCCTCTAATCCTCCCAGGGCGGGGTCATACCAGATAAGATACTCGCCTTTGGCGAGCCAACCCCTCCCAACGCAACTCGAACCCGGGACCTCCTCTTTTTAATAGAGGGGTTTTACCACTCGACCAACACTTTCATTGGTCTCTTAACAGTAATTATACCCACATATTTCCCATTACAATACTTACGACAGTGACAAAATATTTTACAGTGTTCTTGTGCAAGTGGGTCATTGGTTGCCTGATAAATGAATCCATGCTACCTATCACAAGACTCTCTCGTTAATTCTCCTTTATCAGAATCTCTATGCGGATACATCCATTGCCTTATGGTGAATATTGTGTGGTTTGGGATCGACATAAATTTATTTTTGAGAGAATTTTTTATAGATTTTTTTTTCTGTATTTGAAATTGTGAATTAGATAGATGGTGTGAAAGTGTATCTATAGAAAAAACAATTACTACATATTTGCTATGGATTTTCGAGTAGAATATTTTACTATGGATTTGTTAGGAATTTGAGAGGGATTTGCGGGCAAGTTAATTTGCAAGAAATTTGCGACCCTATTATCCCTCAAAAATTTTTGTTATTTTTTTTACACGTGGATAGTTTGCGACAGATTTGCTACGCTAATTAAACCATCTCAAATTTATGAGAGATTTACGAGGCAAATCCTCATCGTAGAAAACCTCTCGCAAATATCTCGCAAATTTGCGAGGATGCAATGGATTTTACTCCTCGCAAATTTGCGAGAGTATTGCGTTCATGTATCACTCCGTCACAAATCTACGATGGATTGGCAAGGATTGACAAATTAGTCGCAAAATCTACATAAAATCTATGCACATTTGAGAGGGGCTATATCCCCAAAATTTTGAGGGCTATATCCTTCGCAAATATACCTCGGAGATCATATGTTTTCTTGTAGTGGTGTAGAGAGGATTACATTTATAAATTTAAATACAATGTAGAACTGTATTTGACAAGATCACGTTTGATATGGTTTTACAGAATATTTTTTGTGTTTGTATTTATTACAAAACTATAAACTATTAGTTACTTATTTATTGTTATTTATATAATGAAATTAGTTTTTCTTGATTTTTTAAAATTTTAAGTTTCTTCAGAAATTAAAATTTTGTTTCTAATGGTACTTAGTGTAATTTTTTTTATTACAAACTAAAAGTTATTTTCCTAAATTTACTCTGCAAATAATAATATAGAGATATATAATGTGTAGAGCCCATATACTACATTATATAAAGCATAGCATTTATATAACAACTTGAAACTCTCAACATATTTTGACACTTATATATTACACACTGTATATATGTATAAGATGATGAACTAATAACCAATATAGGCTTTTTGTGTTTAACTAATAACCAATATAGGCACTTTGGAAAGTTTTTGGCACTGTCTACCACCATTTTTTGCCATATTGCTTCAACCATGGTTAACTCTCACAAACACATGTAATTTTCAGCTCTCCGTTCCATTCAAAATCAAGAGACACGATTCAATTTAAATAAAGAGTAAAATGATCGTTGTTGTCTACACATTATATTTTTGTGGTTCACCGCCAACTAATCCCTACCGTATATCGGAAGCGTCCATAGATCGCAGACATCTCTTGGGTTAATCCTTAAGCCCGCAATTTTGATTTTCTAGCCATGAAACGAGTCATAATGTGTGTTTATTAAGGTAGAAATAGGTCAAAATTATTCTTCTTTTCGGGCTTCGCTTCACTTATGGTAAAGGACTATGATTTTCTAAATTTCGACGGCGATGCCAAACCCGTAAATGGTGTAGATGAATCAAATCTAATGTCCACGATTTACTGACCACTAACAACCCGAAAGAAACAAGGTGGGTAATGCTAAACAATGCGACCATATGGTATTACCTCCATTTATTATCGTCCACATGTCTATTTTGTGCATGTATTGCGACTTAAAGTGTGAGGTAAAAAGGTTATATCAGACTCAAGTGCTATTCAAATATACATGCTGTAGATATTACATTACCATGATATTTGTCCTTAAAAATAGGACACCAATATACAACTCATGCTACTACGTTTCCGAACAAACTTTTTTTCCATCCATTTATCACCATCCATGTTACTCATACACTATGGAAAATTATCACAATTATGAGAATTACGAGTTTTGGTGGTGAACCTTCTTTGGTTAACAGATCTACCTCATCCGTTTTCCATAATGTTTTACCATGACCTTTTTTTACTAATATTTCCATTCATATTTGCTTCAAATTTACCACACCAAATTAGTTTTAAGGATTTAATGATATTCGGTGGACAATATCGAAGTAACCAAGGTGAAAAAGTTATATTTGTTAAAATTCAGCGGAAAAATTCTCATTATTGTGCCGATATTATTCCGATCCATTATCATTCATGTTTTTACACAAGTATAGATCGTGTGACACCATGCCATTAGACAGAATGTAAAGACTAATCCTTTATACTTTTAAAGTTTGTTATATATCCATGTGCATGGTTTAAATGTAGTCAATTTCATGTGGTTGGTTATGTTTCACCATAATTTCTCTCCAAGATAATAAAAACATTAATATTTAAATAGCTTTTTAAAAACTAAACAAAATCGTGGCTGTCTATTTGAAAATCTAATCAAGAAATCGATGGTAACCACGAGGTAAAAAGGTTGTTCCAATCTACGCCGTCTAATTCAAATTTCTACGGCTGATATTTATTATGAAAACATAGATTCCTCGGATACTGTAAGATATTTCTAAGAGTTCATGTGTTCGAAAATATGTTACAAATATTTCATAACCATGATTTTCTACCCACTAAAATAGATTAGTGTAAGGGATGGAATTTCGATCAAGTTTTGATACTAAGACTTCAACCCCTAGGTCTCAAGAATAAGTCTAGACATTTTAGTACTTAGGGTTATCGAACCACAAGGAGCAATTCTTCTACACATTTAATCCTATAGATAGTTTCATTAATCTAAGTCTATAAAAGCAATCGGTTTTCAAATTCAAAACAAACAAACAAGCAAAACAAAACAAGATATCAATGACTAGAAAGGCAAACTCAAACTAATAATATTACTTAAGAAAGATTCAAAGATGAAGAGCATGCAAGCAATGAGATAGGTGAAAGATCAAAGAATCCAAATGCTAACCAAATGCAAGGTTGAGGTAATGAAGCTCAATTCAAAGGCAAGGCAACAAATCAAACTAGATCATTTCCATGATTCTAGTCCATTTAATGTACTAAGATAGAGCTAATCTTCCAATAGCAATCCAAAGTTCATTAATCATTAAACACAAGCCCAATAGCCTACTTAACACCTTAATCATCTATTCCCATAGGCTAAGAATGCTAAGCATGATTCGGATTCTCTTAGGCATTTCATCGAACACCTTCCGGGTGTGAAAGCCTTAGGATCTAGGATTTGATTGATCATTTCAAATCTAGCTTTAAGCATCCCTAAATCATGTAAATCTATAACAACCCAATCTCTAACATCATGATTAAAACCTAGATCTAACTTGATCACCTAACCCATGCTTACACTAGATGACTACTCACTATTCATCCTATAATAACTCACAAAAACTAAAGATAAACTCATAGAAAACATAAAGAAAGAAGAAAGAATGATAAAGATGCAAACTTTTGTATGATTAAGAAAGATTGCTCAAGATCCAAAACAGAGTTAAGAGTTCAATGGAATAGTAAAACGTAGGGTTTTCTCTATGTTTAAGAAAAGTATTTATAGAAAACTAGAAGTCAGGCCGGGTTGACCCGGGACAAACCGGGTCAAACCCCTAATTTTAAGAGTTTTAGATAGGACTGGCGGTCTGGCTTAAGGGTTGTGGACCACCAGCCAGACCCCTCTGGATTGGCAGCTATGTTTTGTGCTTGGTTGGCGGTCTGGCTTGAACGTAGTGGACCACCAGCCAGTCCCACTTGGACTGCCAGGCTTGTGTTGTGGCTGGCTGGCAGTTGTACTGAAGATTGTGGACCGTCAGCCAGTGCTCCCTAGGCCGCCAACCTCTTCTATTTGGTGCTAAACGTGTTCATTCTTGCGTTCGATTCCCAAGGTTCCTCCTTCTTGATCAAGGTAACCTGAAATAGGGTAAAAGAGAGGAAAAGAATGTACAAATGCATTTTCTAGGACTCCTAAATGAACTAAAGACCTTTTCTTACGAACTTATACTCAAACTACCTAAAAATAACCTAAACCCTACGAGAATGTAACTAAATTCTAAGCCTAAATCATGCAATATTCATAAATATCAACTCCCCCGGATTAGAATCTTGCTTGTTCTCAAGCAATTAGACAAGTACTAGTATTCGAGAGAGAGGTTTGAAAGTGAGGACTCATAATCGCAAGTTTTTTTCAAAGGTAGTTGAAGTGAAATCCTTAGGAAGCAGTAGCAAGTAGCTAGAGTCAATCTTATTCTCTCGTAGTTCGCCATACTCTTCCCAAGTCATGCTAGTTAGCCTATGCCTAAACCTTCACAAGCATTTCATATCCAACAACCCTGTAACATTCATTTACTATCTATATATGGAACCTCACCTATGGGCATGAAATCAAAAACCATTTGTCTTGGAAGAAAAAGGCTTTTGAGTGAAAAAGAGAGGTTTTCTTTAAGTGTTTGCGGTTTTCTATCATTGAAGAAATGCACTTCAAGTAGTAAAAACGAGGGAGAAATGGACAATTGGCTCGTACAAAGACTAACCTTTCTCTAATTCATTCCCATCCCAAATATACTCCCTAGTTCTACCTTCCTTCTTTCTTAACAAACCACTAAAAACACACCAATCACTCCTCAAACAAGACATTTAGCTCTTTAGTAACACACTCAAGGGTTTTTGCTTCATTTTTCATATAGCTATAGCTCTTATCTCTATCTTTACTTAGGTTGATCCTTTATTTCTATTCCTTTGGACTCTAGACTTTTCATTTTCTTAACTTAGGATCTTTCATCTCTCTTTTACAAACTCGAGCTATCTTTTTCTTTCTTTTCCTTATCTCCTAGAGTGTATCACATTCTTCTTTTTCTTGTTTTAAGGTTTTTCTCATTGAACCTACTATTGACAATACAAATCATTCCCAACCCATGATCATCAAGTATACACACTCTTATCTAACCCCATCCTATCTATACTACCCTTAAAATGAGACTAGTTCTAAGAAGAATCCTCTTTGTCGTCCCAATACTCACAGGGTTTTACATATGAATGCATCGAAAGAGGCCTCACTCAATCAAGAACAATGTGGGATTTGAAAAAAAAGGTTGGGGTTAAAGGTAGGGAACCATCCTTAAAATGAGAATGACCACTCAAATTGGTTAAGGGTGGTAAAAAGGGATAAGAGCAACTGAGTGTCAATGTGTTGACACCATGGTTCATGTAAGCAAGGTTAATTCAAAAGCTCATTAATGTTTAAGTTCAATAGGGTTGAATTCAAATCATGTAAGATTCAATCGAGACGCAAACAACTAAGCCGAGAGTTCCGAGCATGGATTTTCCATTTTTTTGGTTCGGGTAATGCTACTTGATACTACTAGCAAGGGTTTCAATTCACTCATAAAAAAATCCGTTTATGCGATATTTCAATCATTGTCCTCATGCACATGTAAATGCATTCTATATGTCTCTAAGACTCAATCCTAAGAATAAGAGTACGAAAGATGCAACTACATGCTTTCTTTTTCAAATTTTTCAAAAATTTTTGATTATTTTTGTTTTTCTATGCCATAACTATGAAAAATGGAACAAAAGCTATATGAGACTCAAAGAAATGAAAACAAGACAAAACAACTAAAAGGATCATTACTAACCATTCTCCTCCCCCGGACTTACTCATCACCATCTCGGTGAATGAATAGGATTCGACGAAGAAGACCAACAACCACAACTAAAAGAAAAATAAGAGAAAGAGTGGTATTTAAAATTGAAGAAAGGGTACATTGGATAACAACTCGGAAGGGTTATAAGCTTGTGGTCTCAAGACTTTGAAATAGAATGTTTTTGGGAGGCGGAATTGGATGCCATCGTTGGTCTCCGTGTGGGTGAAGTTACTATTGGGGAGGAAGCAACAAAGTGGTGTACCGTCGTCACTTGTGAAAGCATACATGAGTGAGTGCTCGTTGTAGCGACCCGTCAATGTCCTTATTCCAAATAAGTATGCTTCATCCATGTATAGTCTCTCTCGAAGCTCTTCATAGAGGGTAAAGTCAATGGATGAGAAACGGAAGAGCGGAGTGAGCATTCCACCGATGTGTATCTCATCTTGTCCATACCGATCAAGGTTCATTTGTATGCCCATGAGGTGCAATAAGAAAGCTGATCCTTGGCACAATTCAAAACCGGAGAATAAGATGCCCCTACCGATGTGGTCGTGGAGTTTATATCCTAATGCTCCATAGAGGAGTCCTAACTCTACCAGAGTTGACCATCTGTGGTATGCTATTGCAAACAACGTGTTGCCTAGAAGCCTCATGGCATGGCGGATTGTTGGGTTCTTGATTTTGGACATTTTCGCTACTAAGAAGTTGTAGTGTTCATCGATGGCAATGTTCCTCCAAAGCAACGAGAGTTGGTTGATTTCTGGAGGTACGCTTAATGTTCCCATTCTTGGAAAACCATACAATTCGCAAAATCGGTTGAATGTGAGTGAATACCGATTTGGTCCAATTCGGAAGTAAAGACTTCCACTTTCCCCTCCTTCCTCTTCTTCATAAGTGATGGTAGCAAAGAATTGTCGGGCTAGCTCCGGATATGTTGCTTCATCCATTGATACAAGAATCCAAAAATTCATCCTATCTAATAGATTGTCAACTTGTTCATAAATCCTCATTCTTCTCATCACCTCTTGATCGGCGAATCTTGTGGGGTGAAAGTCTAGTTGACGAAGCTCGGTTAGATGTCTTATCTCCTCGCTTGTCCATCCCAACAATTCAGTTCCCTCAATTCTTTTTCTTCTCCTTGAGGAGCTTGGTTGTCCCCAATTTGCTTCGTGAGTTGCGTAGCTTCCTTGAGTGCTCGTATAGCTTGCCATTATACCTTAAAGAGAGCAAAAAAAATTGAGTAAATAAAATTTGGAAGATGATGGTTCCAAATCATTTTGTACAAATAGCATAGCTCATCAACTTGTTAACAAGCATTAACCATTTTCATCGTCAAAATTGACCCAACTCATTGCTAATGGTACCCAAGAATGACATTTCAAATTTTAGATTCGAAACAAATGGGTTTCTACTATGGAACAACTCAAAATTAACTCCACATCAAGTTCCAAGAAAGGCGTTTAATCCATAAACAACCAATTGCAACCACAATCTCTAAGTTATCATAATTCTAGTTTTTCTCAAAATCTCCAAGAACCCTAACTTTAAAATCCAAAATCTCAACAATCCCAACTCAATCTATGAAGTTATGGCTTAAAAAATCATTTACCCAAACACAAAATATCTAAACAAAGGTACTTACAAGCTTGGTATGATCAAAATCTAAAGATTTAAGAGATTGAGTAAAAGAGTGTTATGAGAGATTTTGCCTTTGTTCTTGAGAGAGATTTAGTGTAGATCGAAACTAGAGCAGGAATTAAGCAAAAGGAATTGAAATCTTGGATTCAAAACAAAAATGTGCAAAGAAATTGGTTTTGGAATAAAAGAGAAGTTGAAACTTTGTGTTTTTTCTTCGCCCAATTTCGAGCAAATGAGGAGAGAGAGATGAAATGAGTTTTGGGAAGAAGAAAAGTGGTTTAAGAAGACTTACCTGGCGGCTGGCGGTCTGGCTCAGGGTTGTGGACTGCTAGCCTTGTTGCAGGAGGTGCTGGCAGTCTGGCTTGGCATTTCAGACCACCAGCCAGAGTGGCTCAGATCGTCAGCCTCCTGGTCTTCTGGTTGCAGGCTCCTGGCGGTCTGGGCTGGGGATGCAAATCACTTGCCAGGGGCTCCTGGACGACTAGGTACTTTCAAAATGGGTCCCGTTCCCAAATTTTTGCACCTAAACACTAAAACACAAAAGCAATCCGATCATAACTTAATTAAGGATTAGATAAACTAAAATATATACAAGGATACCATGGGTTTCCTCCCAAGTGCGTTTGTTTACCGTTACTAGCTTGACGTTGTTTCCTCTCTTGATTAGTGGAGGTTGGAACGAGCATCTCCGATGCTCTTGTCTTTCTTGTTGAACATCTCTAAAGTGATCACTCTACTAGCCATCTCCATCTTAAACTTCAATCCTTTGTCCCAGACCCATTGTGGAAGTATGGTGTTTGCTCTCAAGAACGGCTTGGGCATTCCTTTACACTTTACCTTATACTAAATAACACCACTCTCAATGTCTATAGGAATGAGCCACATAGAAGGCTCGATCTTCTTTCCAAAAGGCGTCTTCTCGATGTAGTCCTCTTCTTTGGAAATTTTGTTCTCAAGGGCACGACTTACAAAAATCATCTCATTATCTACCACTAGCTGTGGTTTCTTCTTGCCTTTTCCTTCCCAAGCTCTCCTTGTTTTCTTGGAGTTAAATTTTGGAACATCCTTTGAGCAACCCTCATCATCATCATACCCAAACATCCTTTTAAAATCTTCAAACAAAACAAACTCTTCCATTGGCTCATAGTCCTTTGTCGTTTCTTGAACAAATAGACTGTCACTTAGGTTGAGAATTTCTTCTTTGATTCCTCCAACCTCTTGGAAATCTCCCATAGTCAAAGTACCACAAATCTCATCTATTGCACTAATCATCTTGTAAGACGCCTCAAAGTTAATTTTTGGAAGAACAACTTCTTTACTTTTAAAGTCGATCCTTGCTCCAACGGTTTCAAGGAATGGTGTTCTAAGTAGCATGGAGAGCTTACCCGCACCCGATATCTTGACAACAACAAAATTCATAGGGAATATGCAATCTCCAACCTTTAAAAGGTAATTTTAAAGTTATCCAATGGGCTTCTTGACGGATGAATCTCCCAAAGCTATTGGAGAAGTGGACTTGATTGCCTCTTTGATCCCAAACCAGATAATCATGTCGGATGAAATCACATTGACACTTGCTACGGTGTCTACTATAGCTTCTTCTTTAAACACCTCTTCCAACAAACAAGGTACCACAAACTTTTCGGGTTTCACAACCTTTTCGAGAACTCTTGTCTCTGTTAGAGGGGTAGCACACCATGCTTTCTAGCTAGTACTTTGAGGCTTTTCTTTTTTAGCTCATACTCCTCAATCCTAGACTTAAGCTTAGGATTCTTTGTAGCTAGCTCCCTTAACCCAAAAGAGACAATATCCACTTTGGGTACCGAAAGCTCAAAGTATTCCTTGAGTTGTTACTTAATGAATCTTTAGGATAGGGAAGAGTTGGTTTGTATGGTTTCAAATCCACTTGTAAGTCCACTACATACTTCTTTTCCTTAGTTGTGGCCGCGTCACCAAAAGCTTCCTTGGCTTCTCTCTTTGGCTTGTTTAAAGGCTTATTCTCAAGGGTGAATTTCTCTTTCTTTGAGTTAGATTGGGCAACAACCATTATCTCATCAACACATTCAACCTTAACCTCTTCGAGTAGCACTTCATCTACGTGATATTGTATATTCCCATCTTTATCAACTTTACATCCAAGAAGTATCTCAAATTCACTAACCAAATTCTCACCTTGATGATCAAAGGTGTCATTTTCAAAGACCATGTTCCAAAAATCCTTCGGATTCGCTTTCTGTTTACCCGGTAGGATCCCTTTACCGTTGTTCTTTGACAAACTAGCAATTTGGGCCACTTGGTTGTCTAACGTTTTCATATGAGCGACTAGATTCTCAACCTTCTTGTTTAGGTCACACCAAACACCATCAATCTTTTGATTTACATCTCCCATCCTCTTGCTAAAATCAAAAGCGGCTTTATTTTGCTCGTCCAATACTTGCTTAAGGAGGATTGTGTTCTCATCCTCTTTTGGAGGTTGAGCAGATGAGCTTCTCGTGTTGTTGAGAAATTTGAAAGGTCTTTTTGGTGGGAAGTTGCTTGGAGCTTGCTCTTGTGGCCTCTCTTTTTGCATTGTTTGATCTGATGGGTTAGCAACATCTTGATACTCATATGAAAGGTTATTGTTCCAATACTTGAACGGATGGTTGTAAGACCATCTCCACCCCACTCCATATTTTACTCCAAAATGGAGTGGGAAATGGAGTAATGAACAAACAAAAAAAGTTATTACTCCATAAATGGAGTAATAACTTTTTTGTTTGTTCATTACTCCATTTCCCACTCCATTTTGAAGTAAAATATGGAGTGGGGTTGGAGATGTCCTAAGGATTTGAATAGTATCCTCCCTTGAATGTAGCAAAGTTCCTCTTGGTCCCCAATTTCTTTTTCATTTCCGTCTCCCTTACTATCTTCCACATGCTCCACTATATTCATGGATCTTTGATTCAACTTGATTAGCCTATTAATCTTTTCATTAAGCTCTTGCAATCGAGAATCATCTCGGTAAGTCCATCTTTATCGCGACCATAGATTTGGTCGCTTTGAAATAAGTTCTCGATGAGTTCTTCGCCTTCCTCAATGTCCAAGTTGGCGAAGCTCCCCTTGCTTGCCGTGTCAAGTGAGTTCTGATATTTTTCCAAACAACTGCGATGGAAAATCCCTAGCAAAGCATATTTAGCTACATCGTGATGCAGGCAAGACCGAATATAAGATTTTAACCATTCCTAAGCTTCATAGCACAACTCATTATACCCTTGTTTGAAGCTTGTGATGTCATTTCGAATTTTAGCCGCCTTTTGCTTCGGGAAGAACTTCGACATGAATTCCTTCTCTACTTGAGCCCATGTAAAGACTAATTCCGCCGAGATACTCTTCTCCTTTTGAGCAGCTATATCACCTAACGAGAAGGGGAATAGTATCATCTTGATGGTTTCCTCTCTTACCCCATTTATCTTTATCGTCCTACAAAGCCTCTCAAACTCATCAAGATGGTCTAGAGGGTTTTCCGTTGGTCGACCATTAAACTTGTTGTTTTGGACCATGTTGATAAGGCTATGCATTATCTCAAAGTTATTGGATACTACCGCGGGAGGTTGAATACCGGTCCTCGCCCTCCTCATGTTGGGTTCATCATAAGCAGCTATTCTTTGTGCTCTAGGACGCCCTTGGTCTTAGATTCCAATCCCTTGAGCTTGGTTGTTTTCACCCATATTGTTTCTTTGATTACCAATGGGATGAGGATTATCCATTCCCAAACATTGTAGATGCTCGAGTCTCTCTCTTTCTCTCCTTGATCTAGTATTATCTCTTTCCAATCGTCGTATGTCTTCTACTTGCGGAATCAAATTTGATGGGCCACGACTACGCAAGTTCATGCACCTACAAAGACAAGGACAGAAAGTGAACAAGAGTTAGTGACTTTAAATAAAAAGAAATTACATAGTCTCAACAAACTAATGAAGACTAAATTGCAAAATATGTTGCTCCCCGGCAACGGCGCCAAAAACTTGACAAGGGTGGAATTTCGATCAAGTTTTGATATTAAGACTTCAATCCCTAGGCCTCAAGAATAAGGCTATACATTGTAGTACTTAGGGTTATCGAACCACAAGGAGCAATTCTTCTATACATTTAATCCTATAGCTAGTTTCATTAATTTAGGTCTATAAAAGAAATTGGTTTTCAAACTCAAAACAAACAAACAAGCAAAACAAAACAAGATATCAATGACTAGAAAGGCAAACTCAAACTACTAATATTACTTAAGAAAGATTCAAAGATGAAGAGCATCCAAGCAATGACATAGGTGCAAAATCAAGGAATCCAAATGCTAACCAAATGCAAGGTTCAGGTAATGAAGGTCAATTCAAAGGCAAGACAACAAATCAACTAGATCATTTCCATGATTCTAGTCCATTTAATGTACTAAGATTAAATGGACTATTGTATATATAGCCCCTTATGTACCATTATGTACATATAGCCCCTTATATACCAAGAACAAACCTATCCCCTTATGGACCAAGAACAAACCTATCCCAAGTTATGCTTAAGAACACTTATCTTTTCTTTCACGTCGAGATCTAAGAACTTTGTAATAACTCTTTATTTTTCTTGAGTGATTTGGATCTTTTCTCCTTCATCTATTTCTCTAGATTTATTCTTCTAAGACCATGGGAGCTCAAAGACCCATCTCCTGTCTTTGGATTTCCATGACTCTTAGTGAGTAGATCCATCTTGGATCTTGAGATATGGTAGGTTAGGGATTGATCTAGGTTTGTGATTGATGATTAGGCTAGATCTTGACATAGATTCTTACTAGATCTAATTTTAGTTCTTCATAGTTATTTGCTTGCTCATTAACGCCTAGAAAGTGTTCAATAAAATGCCTAAGATAACTAGATCTATGTCTTTCACTTGGGCCCATGAGAGTGGATGTTACCTAGGTGTTAGATGGCTAGAAGGGTATAAAGAACACTATCACATGTTTAGATAGGCAACAAACAAGAGTTGAACCTTGTAACGGGTATGGGTGAATAGATCTCCGTCACGAGAGTGGGTTGATCGAAAATAGAGGGATCCTTGGTCTAGGAATAGCTTTGATCCTCTAATAAAGCCTTACCAAAGTCCATTACATCTCTAGATTGAACCCGAACCCATAACCATTGTCTCAAGATCCTATCTTTTATTTGATTAGATCTAAGTTTACTCATTTCTTGCTTTACTTTCTTGCTAGCTTTCTTATTGCTCTCTTTTGTTAGTTTTCACCATGTTTAGCCTTGACTACCATTAGATTTAGTGGCGATCCATGAAAATCCCCTACTAGATCGCCCCCTAGACTAGGACTCTTAGTGCATTCTCTTTGCTTAGGTTCTACTAGTCGAGCCTTTAAATCCATGGACGACCCTAAAGTACTATGATTGACCCCGTTCTCTTGCGGGATTGAAAGTAGGGCATTAGGTTTTTAAATTGTAAACTTGGCCCACGTCAAGTTTTGGTGCCGTTGCCGTAGGATTTAGGCTTTAGCTAGGATCTTCAAAGAGATTTCTAGGATTCAAGGACTATGATTTATCTTTTTGCTTATTTTATCTAACTTTCTTACTGTCTTTTGTTGATTTTCTTTGATTTGTGAAGGTACCTGATAACAAGATCAAGAAGTGAGCTAAATACAAGACTTCTTGACATTGATCCAACAATCATTGAAAGGCAACAATCAAAACAAAGAAGAGCTAGAGAAAGACAAGCCCATCTAAGAAGGTTGGGTATGAACCAAGATGTTGAACAAGAGAATCCTCCACCTATGGAGAACCCTCAACAAGAACGAATTCCCCCTCTCAATCAAGGGAATTTCGTGGGTCAAGGAGACCAAGGAAACCGTCCATTCTATCTCCCAAGAGAAGAACCTACTATTAGAGAAGGCGATGAGCCATTTACTAATGGCGAAAGGATGGGTATAAGACGCCCCCCCACCAATCCGAAATAACAAATTTGAGATCAATTAAAGCTTGATCATTATGGTAAAAAACGCTAGATTCTTTGGTTTTGCGTTGAAAAACCCCCTTGAGCACTTGGACAACTTTGAAAGGTTGACCAGAACGGTGAAAATCAATAGAGTGCCAAAAGACATCATCAAGTTGACTTTGTTTCCATTCTCTTTAGGATACAAAGCATCTCAATGGGAGAAAGAAGTTGTGATCTCTTCTATCACAACATGGGATGAGTGTAAGAGGATATTCTTGGCTATGTTCTTCTCTCCCCAAAGGACGATAAAAATTAGGAATGAGATCTCTACCTTTAAGCAAGGAGGAATGGAATCATTTTATGAAGCTTGGGAACGCTTCAATGGATATATAAGGAGTTATCCTCAACATGGTATCAAAAAGGGCAACCTTCTTCAAATTTTTCGTAGAGGTATCCAAGAGAAGTACCGATTGGCTTTGAAAACCGCCTCCATGGGAAGCTTTGCTAGTCTTTCTGCCGATCAAGGAGAGAAGCTCAAAGACAACCTAGCCCTAAGTGACAATAGTGATGGGAATGAATATGATAGAACGCTGAGAAGCACGGGATCTAAGGAAGACAAGATCAAGGAGCTAAGTGATAAAGTTGATAGGCTCATACAACAAATAAGAAGAAGTGTTCACTTTATGGAAACCGAAGTCGAAGGACAAGAGGTTGAGAATCAAGAGGAAGTGAGCTACATACAAGGAGGGTACTACCAAAAACCCTTCAACCAAGGGTACAAGCCTTTCAACAACAACTTATCCTACCGAAGCACTAATGTGGAGAATCCACAAGATCAAGTCTATCCTTCAAAGATGAACCAACAAGGGTACTAATAGCAATCTAAGCAAGGCTATTACCAAAAGCCTCAACAACAAACCGGTCCTACAAAAGAAGAAGAGAATCATGCTATGCTTAAGAAGCTAGTGGAAGGACAAAATTAGACAAAATCTGAGCTCAACAAGAAATTTGGGGAGATGAATGTGAAGATAGAGTCTATCTACCGAGACATGAATGTCAAACATGAAGCTCTTGCTTCACATGTCAAGGACATAGATTCTCAACTCCAACAAGTGATTTCGGACCGTAAAGGAAAAGGAGTAGCTGAAGAGAAAGGAGAATCAAGAAAAGATTTTTGCAATGCATTCTTAGAAGAGATCGAACACACTCCTCAACCATGGGACAGTATTGTCTTTACTCTTGAAGAGAAAAAGATTATTGATGATTTTTAGAATCTATTTTTGAATCCTCATAATGAGATTGTTGATTGCTTGGATGTGGATTTGGTTGAGAACCCGGATTTTAAGGAAGGTCATGCCGAAATTGACCTTGAAAATGAAGAGAAAGATGCCCCAAATGGAAAGAATCTTGAGAAAAAGTACACTCCTTTGGCTAAACGAGTTGTCAAAAATGAGAAGGAAGAAGAAGAAGAGCCTTTGCTTGTTGATAAGGCTACTAAGGAAGAGGTTTTTGAGGAAGCTAAGAAGGATGATAACTTCTGTTGGGAGTAATTTAGGTCATGGAATTCCCCAAACTTAGATGGAGTATAGCACTAACACCTCAAGCCAGGGGAATGCCCAAAAGTAGGAAGCCATATGACGTCCCATAGCCGGAAGCCAGAAGCCAGACGACCAAGCATGGCCGGAAGCCAGAAGCCAGCCGACCACCGCCTCTCTTTTATTTTCGCTATTCCAACTAATAGATAATGACATGTATTTTAGATAAATATGCATATATTCTAAAGATAATCATGATATATCCAATTCTTGGAGGGATAATCATGAAACTCATGTATAAATACCAAGCTTAAAGGGGAACGTGCACGCACGAAAAACCCCTAAGAAAAGAATCAATACAACAAGCACCTTTTTGCCATATTTGATCTCAAAGCTTAGTGAAAACGCTCAAAACCCTTTGCAAAACATTCATTGACCTCCAGCTTCCGTAGTGCTACAAAGAACGACCAAAATCACCCATAACAGTTGGCGCTAGAAGGAGGGGAGCTTTCAAAAACAACTACGTGACGATGGTTGGAGATAATCATGAATCAGCAAACATCACACCAGCACGAGCAGAGCTCACCTATGATGAGATGTTATCTCAACTAGAAACTTTACAAAAGAGACTAGGAGAGATAGAGCAGCTTCAAAGAGATCAGACTCCAACTGGATCTAACGCAGCAGCTGCAGAGTTTTAGACCTTGAGGCACCAGATGGAGGCTCATGCTAAAATGCTCCAAGAGAACACGCAGCGCCTGCAGCAATTGGAGCTGGAGAACGAGACCCTCAGAGAGGCAAACTCGGCTCTGACGGCAAACAAAGCCACCAATCACAGGTTCACGATCCAGGTACCCCGGATGCCAACTCTGGAAAGCCCTCGTACCAATAACCTGGGCGAGGGAGGAAACCCAACAGCAGCGGGGACCAAGATGACCAAAACCTTGCTCAAGAGCAAGAAGACCTGATGGATACGAAAGAGCCGTAGGCCTTGCCCCACTCTCAGATAAAGCTAGACATCTGGAGCAGATGTTCTCCAGCAAATTTGAGGCACTGCAGTCGGTGATAGAGCGACTTCCGGGCTTCTCACCTCCCTTGAGGAAGAGCGCCCTGAGCTTCTACGCGGACACTCCCTTCTCAGAGGAGACCGCCCTCACCGACATGCCCAAGAAGATTACCTTCCCATTCGTCAGGCCGTACGACGGGACTTCTGACCCGAACAATCACATTGCGCAGTACAAGCAAAAGATGCTTACTGTGGCAATCCAAAAGGAGCACAAGAAAGCTGCCATGTGCAAGGGGTTCGGATCTAGCCTGGCGAGGGCCACTTTGCAATGGTTCATATCAATCCCAACCGGAACAATAAAATCCTTTGCTCATCTGACTGATCTGTTTGTGGAGCAATTCGCCAGTAATAGAGTGACTCTCAAGTCCTCCGATGACCTTTATGAGATCAGGCAGCGTAAGGCAAAGCCGCTCAGAAGCTACCTTCACCGCTTCAACAATCAGAAAGCTACCGCGATTTTGCAGTGTTGCTACCACGATATCTGCCTTCAAGAGGGGACTCCTGCCTGATGGTGATCTATACAAGGAGCCCACTAAGTATCAATGCAGGACGATGGGGGATGTTCTCTCCAGGGCCCAAGCGCATATCAAGTGGGAAGAAGATCTGCTTGCCAGGCAAGAATCTCGGGTCATGAGGACCGAGAAGATGGGCAGGGACGACAAGCCCTACCAGAGACGATGGAAAGAAGGGAGCCAAAGGGCACAAACCTTTGGGAAATCCAAACGTCAATAGATTCCCGCCGCTCCATACCTGGTCGGACGTATCCAACCTGTCAATATCGAGCGGGGAGCTGGTAGGAGTCTTGAAAGAGATGGGAGGCCAAGTCAAGTGGCCCCAGAAGATGAGATCACCTGACAACCGCCAGAATCCAAAAAAATGGTGCAACTTCCACCATGACCACGGTCACAGAACAGAGGATTGTATATCCTTAAGAATAGAAGTCAATGAGCTGCTCAAGAAGGGATACCTACGAGAATTCCTTTCCAACAAGGCCAAGGAGATGCTGGGTAACCAGGAAGAGGGAGTCCCAGCCGGCCGTCTAGCACCTGATTCCCCAAGGCACGATAGGGTGATCAACGTCATATCTAGGGGTTCAGAGATAAGTGGCATCACACACGTCGCTGCCAAGAAAAGCACTAGGCTTGCTAAAAACAATGATAGCACCCCAGAAGTAAAGCGCCAAAACCTCAGCCAAGAAGTCATAAGTTTTGCAGCTGGGGGACAAGACGGAATCCTGACGCCACATCATGACGCATTAGTTGTCTCCTTGTCTGTGTCAAATTATTTGGTGAAGAGAGTACTCATCGACAATGGAAGCTCCACAAACGTACTTTTCCTGGGAGCATACATGGATTTGGGTCAAACCTGGGTAGCCTTGATCAAGAAGACCACGCCGCTAGTGGACTTCAGTGGGGAAGTCAAATAGACCATTGGAGAATTAGCACTCCCGGTTTGTGTCGGAGGAATCAACTTATCCACTAAGTTTTCTGCCATAGATTGTCCCTCCGCCTACAACATGATCATGGGCAGACCCTGGATACACAAGATGAGAGCAGTGCCATCAACTTTGCACCAAGTACTCAAGTTTCCAAACCCATGGGGGATCAAGGAGATAAAGGGAGAGCAAGAAAACGCTCGATCATGCTACCAGACCATCTTGAAGGGAAAGATGGTTCCATTATAGCAATTACAGATGCTACTTCCCACATTGCATACTAAAGAGCCGGAAGTGGAATAGTTGGACGGCGTCCCTCTGGTACCCGAAGAACAAGGCAGAAATCTCAGAATAGGGGCAAGATTATAGGAAGGCATACGCCAAAGGCTGATAGACTTTCTAAGAACCAACGCGGACTGCTCCGCCTGGTCTCACGTGGATATGCCAGGAATAGACCCAGAAGTCATAATCCAAAAGTTGCATGTAGATCCCTCATACCCGGCAGTCAAGCAAAAAAGGAGGAAGTTCGCGCCTGAACGAGACCAAATCATCAACGATGAAGTCAAAAACCTCCTGGCGGCTGGGTTCATTAGGGAGGTCCATTACCCGGAATGGCTAGCAAACGTCGTCGTGGTCCGAAATAAAAATGGCAAATGGCGGGTCTGCATAGACTGCACAGATCTAAAAAAATCTTGCACCAAAGATCCCTTTCCACTGCCTCTCATAGATAAGTTGATTGATGCCACAACCGGACACCAGGTAATGAGCTTCATGGATGCCATTTCCGGGTGCAATCAAATACTTATGCACCCAGACGACCAGGAAAAGACATCCTTCATGACCTCTCGCGGAATATATTGTTACAAGGTAATGCCTTTTGGATTGAAGAGTGCAAGATCCACTTATCAGAGGCTAGTCAACATGATGTTCGCAGACCAAATCGGCCTGACCTTGGAAGTCTATATAAACGACATGCTGGTCAAGTCCTTAGATGCGGAAGACCACATAGCCAACGTGCACCAAGCGTTCTCCACTTTGAGGAAGTATAACATGAAGCTCAACCCCTCTAAGTGCTCATTCGGAGTAAGCTCCGGAAAATTTTTGGGGTACAT
This sequence comes from Anastatica hierochuntica, assembly GCA_900406275.1. Lineage (NCBI taxonomy): Eukaryota > Viridiplantae > Streptophyta > Magnoliopsida > Brassicales > Brassicaceae > Anastatica > Anastatica hierochuntica. Next base: position 20,829 of record OVAN01004390.1, read on the forward strand.
AGTCACATACAGGGGCATTGAAGCGAACACAGAGCAAATAAGGGCAATCCAAGCGATTCCTTTTCCTAAGACTCCACGAGACGTCCAGAAGCTTAGTAGAAGAATGACGGCATTGAGCAGATTCATATCCAGGCTGTCTGACAAGTCGCATGCATTCTTTGAAGCCCTTAAGTTCACAGGGAAATTTGATTGGAACCAAGAGGCCGAAGACGCCCTGGTCAGACTCAAGGAATATCTCACAAGGCCACCTCTTCTCTCCAAACCCCAAGACGGAGTGCCTCTGCTCCTGTACCTGGACATCTTAGAGCACGCCGTGAGTGTCATCTTGGTTAGAGAAGAAGAAAGCAAGCAGCGTCCGGTGTACTACGTGAGTAAATCTCTTCTGGACACTGAAATCCGCTATAGCCACCTGGAGAAACTGGCTCTCGCCTTGGTCGACTCGGCCAGAAAGTTGCGCCCCTACTTCCAGGCTCATCCAGTGATAGCTGTCACGTCCTTCCCTATCAAATTTGTACTCCACAAGCCAGAAGTATCCGAAAGACTAGCCAAATGGGCAGTGGAACTAGGTGATCTTTAGCCGAGCCATGGTGATCAAATCACAGGTCCTGGCTGACTTTGTAGCAGAATTCTCCCCGCCGATGATACCAGGGGCAGAAGAAGAGGTCAGGATCCAACAAGAAAACAAAGGCGAAGAAGAGTGGGAACTCTACATGGAAGGATCCAGCAATATACGAGGGGCAGGTGTAGGCCTCGTGCTCATCTCACCAAGAGGAGAAGTGGTATCAAGAGCAGTAAGATGTAACTTCAAAGCCACCAACAATGAAAGTGAGTATGAAGCCCTAATTGTAGGACTTAGCCTGGCGAGAGAGTTGGGAATAGAGAACCTACAAGTTTACAACGATTCCCAATTGATTGTAAGCCAGACACAAGGCGATTACCAAGAAAAAGACGCTAGCATGGCCAAATACCTGGCCATAGCGAAGAGGCTCGTCGATTCGTTCAAAGCATGCAAACTCACGCAGATACCAAGGGAACAAAACTCACATGAAGACGCCCTGGCCTCAGCCCTAAAAACGACGGAGCCGACTAGTGTACCCTTGCTGGTTCTCTAATGGCCGACTACTGACGAAGATGCCGAAGGGCTCCAGGTTTCTACATAGAAGAAGAAGAAACCTGGATGACGCCCATTATGTCCTACCTAAGAGATGACGGCCTACCCAACTTGAGGAGTGAATGCCGAAAGATCAAAAGGCAAGCATCCCGCTACTGCTTGATCCACGGAAAGCTCTATAGAAGATTTTTCTCTGGTCCATACCTCAAGTGCATAAAGGTGAAAGACGTAGACCTAGTCCTCAAGGAGATGCACGAGGGCGAATGCGGATCCCACTCTAGCGGAAGAAGTTTGGTGCTAAGAGCTAAGAGGGGAGGCTACTACTGGCCTACAATGGCCCAAGACGCCCTCCAGATGGCCAAGCACTACGATAAATGCCAAAGGCACGCCCAAGTATCCAAGCTGCCCCCGGAAAACCTCAAGGCCATAAGCTCTCCATGGCCATTCATGAATTGGGGAATGGACACCGTTGGAAAATTCTCGACAGCTCCCGGACAGCTAGAGTACATTCTGGTAGTCACAGACTACTTCTCCAAGTGGGTGGAGGCAGAAGCCTTAAGCAAGATTACGGATGTCCAAATTAAGAGGTTCCTCTGGAAAAACGTGGTAATACGATTCANTATTCAGAACGCCTCAAGAGATACAGAAAATTGTCCGCAATTCACAAGCAAAAACTTAAAGAAGTTTTGCGAAGATTGGGGCATAAAGCTGAGTTTCGCAATTCCAAGACATCCGCAATCCAATGGGCAAGCCGAATCCACCAACAAAATGGTAGTCAACCTCCTGAAAAAGAGGCTGGATGACGCCAAAGGCAACTGGGTTGAAGAGCTTCCAGCTATCCTATGGGCATGCCGAACCAGCATTAAGACTTCAACAGGCAAAACACCTTTCTCCCTGGTCTACGGAACAGAGGCAGTGTCCCCAGCCAAAGTCAGTGTTCCTACAGCTAGGTTAGAGCTTCTAACCCCAAGAGAAAATGAACAGCTGATGGCTTTGTCCCTGGATCTCCTTAACGAAAAAGGGAAGCCGCAAGAGTTCGAAATTGGAAGTACCAACAAGAAGTAGCTCGCAACTACAACAAGAAGGTACGAACCTGGACATTCCAACAAGGAGAATGGGTGATGCGCCGAGTCTATGAGAATACCAGGGACAAGGTCACGGGAAAGTTGCCGCATGGCTAGGAAGGACCATACCAAATCGTAGAAGTCAAAGGATCAGGGGCATACAAGTTACAAGATAGGTACGGAAGAGTACAACCAAATAGCTGGAATGCATTACACCTAAAGTCTTACTTCTTCTAGAACAACGCCCCTGACCCGGATGACCAAACCCCACATACGTTTTCCGTTTTGGATTTTCAATTTTTTCTACATCTTTTTCGTGTAATCATGATACGTCTAAGGACGGATACTCATCAATAAAATGGCTACTTTCTCACGAGAAAATTCAGTTAAAAATCAAGGAGCAAATAAGTTGAACGATTACTCCCCAACAAAGGAGTAACATAAATAACGTGCCCTTCAAAGCCAAAGCCAAAAAGCAAGGGGCAAATAAATTGAACGACTACTCCTCAACAAAGGAAAAATACAAGCAACGTACCCTTCCAAAGAAAAAGCAAAAGGCTCAAAAAAAGAGAGAAAGAAACTCTGCTTGAACAAGGGAAAACACCCGAAAGAAAGCAAGAGACAAAATTGCTTATTCTGCTTAAATAAAGAGTAGCTAACCGGAAAGCAGAGCGTTGAGCAGAGAGCAAAAACAAGCTTAACCTTGGTTACCAGGCCGCAGTAAATGCAAAAGCTATGCGGTCTGAGCACAGGAGTATCACCCATATCTAGTTACCAAGACGTGGGAGGTAGAAGAAAAGTCTGGCACTTGGACCCCTTTGCGGGGGAGGTTCATACCAGCAAAACCAATAAGACTGAGAGTGGCTTCAGTACAGGAAGCAGAGCGCAGCAAATCACAAATCAGTTCTTTCCGGATAGCTGAATGCCAAAGAGCCAGAAGATACAGCTCCGGGTATCAAAAGGCCAAAAATCCAAGCTAGTGGTTACCTCCGGGTAGCACAATGACAAAAAGCCAGAAGGTACCTCCGGGTATTAGGAGGCCAAAAATTACTNTAAAAGATACCTCCGGGTATCAAAAGGAAAAAAATCCAAGCTAGTGGTTACCTCCGGGTAACAGAATGCCAAAAAGCCAGAGGGTACCTCCGGGTATCAAGAGGCTAAAAACGCGTCTTGTGAATCTGAAAATTGTTCAAGGACAAGAAGCAGAGCTCCCTCAAAAAAAAGAAAAAAAGAGTGATAATGAGATTATCCCAACTTGGAACTCAAGAACTCTCGCAAAACACGGTAAAGACTAGAGGCCAATACGCCAGAGGTCAAATAGCTGGGATATCGACAAAGGCAAAGAGGCGAAAAGCCCAAAGCTAGAAGCCAATCGCCCAAGGCAAAGAGGCTAAAAACCCAAAGCTAGAAGCCAATCCCCCAAGGCAAAGAGGCTAAAAGCCCAAAGCTAGAAGCCAATCGCCCAAAGCAAAGAGGCTGAAAGACCAAAGCTAGAAGCTAGCCGACCAAGGCATAAAGGCTAGAGGCTCAAGGCTGAAAGCCAACTGACCAAGGCAACAAGGTTAGAGGCGCCCAACAAGAAGCTAGCCGGTTAAAGCAAAGGCCAAAGGCTAATAGCTAAGAGTCGGCCGGCCAAAGTGCTAATGGCAAGAAGCCCACCTAGGCATCATCTCTAAACCTAAGTCAAAAGTTTGCTAAGGAAAAAAGACAACAAAGAGCTAAAGGAAATATCCATAATTGCTACGAAGGGCTAGAAGATAAGTTCTAAAGCCCCGAAGGGCAAAAAGGGAACAAGGCCAAGAATGCCAACCAAGAGTCAAGGCCACTAAGGCTATAAAGTCATTACAAAGCCCACAAGGGGCAAGAGTAAGGCCGCGCAGGGGCACACCATCAACAAAAAAAATCCCACAAGGGGAGAGCAACCTGTTTCTTAATTCCAGGTCTAGAGGCTAGACAACTGGAGGATTAGGAGAGGTAGACTTCCCGATAGTTGGTTTAGAGGCAGCTGGAAGAGTATAAGCCAAGGCAGGAGGAATTATCGGTTCATCTTCAAAGGTGGGAGCTTCGAGGCCATTTTCCTCTGCCTCCGCAATCACCACCAGCTTGTAATTCTCAAACTCCTCCTGCAAATTCCAGGACTTAGCCTCACCGTTGAGGTAGTCCCGGACCATCTCCCAGCGCCCCATGATCTTGGCACCATTGACGGCCATGGACATCTCGTCCGTAAAGATGGCCACCCGGGAGTCCAGATTACCCATCTCATCTTCCAACTTCACCTTCTCCTCAGTCAAGTTGAGGACCTTCTCTGCCGCCTTCTCCTTCTCTGACTCCAGTCCCCAGAGCAGACCCTTCATCTCCTTCTCCAAGCCAGCAGACCTGTCTTTCTCCGCCTTCAGATTGGCAAGGCAATCCTCCACCTAAGCCTTTCCTGCAGCGATCACCTCATTGGCGACCTGGTCCTTGGCATGGAAGAGAGAGGCCGCAAGCTGAGCAACAAAAGACAGAAGGTTAGCCAAAATAAAAGGAGAACAATCAAATACCAGTTAAACGCCAAAGGCAGGACAAGTACCTTGATAAGCCCCTTTTGGACCTGGTCGAAGATGCCCAGATCACCGGAGCTAGGGGGTCAGAAGGGAGACCATGAAAGATAGATTCCTTCAAATGCGCCAAGGCGCCATCAAGATCCCCGATGGAAGAACAAGGCTGCTTGGCTGGATGACCTCTTTGCCTCTTGCTAGAGGCGGTAGCTTTCGGGGCCTCTTTCCTCTTGGACCCAGCCGAAGGAGATTTAGAAATCTCGACCACCTCCGGAGCCTTGCTCCCAGATGCCAACTTTGCATTTCTTACCGCCTGAGCCCTCTTAAAGTCCTCCAACGCCTTAGACCTGGATCCTGACATGTTTCCTGTAAGATGACAAAAAATCAACAAAGAAGCCCACACGATGTAAATAAGCAAAGGAAGAAGGAAGCAAGAAGCCAACCTCT
>OVAN01004391.1:0-19054 GCA_900406275.1 Anastatica hierochuntica
TACTCGGTTATCTTGTTGTCTGAGGAATAAGCTGGTCAGGATTGCATCAGGTTGTCACAGCTGACATACATTTCTCTAATGGTCTCCACATGTAATAGTTGTTACCTGAGAAAATTCCAGAGAGTATAGTGTTTCCTTTCTCATCAACTGCTTCGCATTCTGTCTTGGTAAATATCACTTTCAACCCTTCATCACATAGTTGTATTAGATTAGCCTTGAGTCCTTCCACCAGATACACATTTGCCAACTGTGGTTGATCGGATCGTTCAAGCGTGCCAACACCTTGAATTTTCCCTTGACCACCATCAAGAAAAGTGACTTTTCCTCCTTTTAACTTTGTGTGTATCCATAGGGAATGAACATCTCCAGTCATGTGGCGTGAGCATCCACTGTCAAAGTACCATTTAGCTCCATCCTCAGCTTCAATTGAGGTGTAGAATGCATTATTGAGCATTGGTATCTCAGATTCTGTGGTTTCTGAGTGCAAGTCACATAAGTTGTTTGCATCACACACATCAAAAGCATTTAGTTGAGCAAAATTGCATGTCAATGATAAGCTCTCTTCTAGATCAGCGTTAACCTCTTCTGTTACCATCTTCTTGACTTCTAGCCTCTATTCAGTCAAGGCATACAAAACTCTCTTTGGAATCCAGACCATACCCACTTTATTTGGTTCCACATAGCATTGCATGGTTCTCCAAGCATGACTGATTGTTCTTTTTCTAAGAAAACAATGCTTCACACGATGATTGTGCTTTCCACAGAACAGACATCCCCTATTTCTGACATAAGTAGTCAGCTGAGTTTTTGTCTTGAGTTGGGGAACTTTCATGCTTGATTTTCACGTATGGCTTGATACCTTGCCAGCCGTCTTTATTTCAGTTTTCAGTTTTGCTTCTTTCATGTGACTAGTATGATTACTCTTCACAAAGTTCCCGAAAAACACTTCTTTCCCTGTTTCTAAGCTTGATTCTCCCTTAAAACTGGTATACCCCAATCCCCAGTTGACTTTAGGTGGTTGTCCTATTGTCAGAACATGCTCCAGATTTTCGGTACATGAATTCAACATACGGATCTTCTTCTGATTTTCTTGCAAGGTATGCTCAAGGCTTTTAGACTTTTCCCTTTCTTGATCAATGACATTCTGCATGTGATCCAGTCTTGACTCCAGCAACTTGACGTGTTGCTCAGCCTTCTGATTGAGTGACACATTGGTCTCTGTTTGTGTCTCTGATTTGACTTCCACCTTTTAAGTTGGGATACTCTCCAGTTCAAGTATGTTCACTTTTGCCCTTAGCATAGCTTTCTCCTTTTCTAGCTTTAGATTGTCATTGCTCAGTTTAACCCATCTATCGTACAGTTTATGATATTCCAATTTAGGATCGATTTCCTGATCACATTAGCTTTCAGAACCAGATTCTACTATGTTCTTAGATCCGTCTGTTTTTGTGTCAAAGGCAACAAAATTCAGCATGTCAGAGTCATTCTCATCATCAGTCTCTGAATCACTGAAGCAAAGAAAGGATCTTTCCTTTCGTTTAGTGAGATTTGGACATTCGGTTTTCACATGATCAAAGCCTTTGCATTCTGAGCATCGAATTTCTTTGCGCTTAGTCAGTGGACAATCCATTTTTACGTGGCCATATCCTTCACATTCGAAGCACTGAATGTCTGATTTTTTTCTTCCAGTATCTCGATCAGAGTGGAGACCTCTCATGGCAGAAGGTTCTATATCAGGTCGACCAAACTTATCTTCTCCAAACCTGACTGAGTGATTTAAGGTTTTGTTAGTTCCTTTCTCTACCCTTTTCAACATCTTTTCAAAGTTTTTGGCCAGCAAACTCATGTTGTCTTCAAGTTTTTGAAAGTGTTCATCTTTTTCTTCAACTGTCAGAGCCACACCCTTGTGTGTGTTATTCAAATTGGCAGCAGCTTCCATTTTTTTCAGCTTTGAGCATCCCCACAAGTTTCTCAAACTTAAGAGTATCAGTTTTTTTAGTCATCTTTAGAACGACTTTGTGAGCAGCATACTTTGGAGGCAAGCATCTCAGAAGTTTCTTCACTAGCTTTTTTTCTTTGTATCTCTTGTCTAACACAGAAGCTTCATGTGCCATGGCGCTGAACTTAGAACTAAAGCTTTTAATGGATTCATCAGGCCCTATCCTCAGATTCTCAAATTGTGATGCCAGATGATCCAGTCGGGTCCTTCTCACACTTGCATCTCCTTCAAACGAATTTCTCAAAATATCCCACGCTTCTTTAGCTGACTCACTGCCTTGAATTAGTTTGAACTGTTCTAAGTCAACAGCTCCAAAAATCACAGTCATGGCCTTTGAGTTGAATTTTGATGCAAGTTTTTCTGCATCTGTCCACTTATCTTTGGGTTTTGAAAGCTTCTCTCCTCCTGTCGAGACGACATGTGGTTCCTCCCATCCTTCTTCAACTGAGGTCCAAGCATCTTCATCTACTGACCTGATCAGCTGGATCATCTTAACCTTCCAATAACCATAGTTGTTTTCATCAAGAATAATCGGTTTTTGCACCGCGATAAGTTCTTTTCCAGCGTCCATTCCTTTCTCCCAAGATCTCAACATGTATGTTGGTTGATTGCTCTGGTACCAATTGTTAGAACACAGACGTTGAAATATAACTAAAACTCGGATTCACACGAAACTCTGTTATTAGATATCACTCAAACAAAACTTGAACAAGTCTTTGTTTGATCAGTTTAACGTAATTAGCTTTTCTTTGTTAATACCACTGACCAATATCTAAACCCTTCCTAGCTAGAAAGCAACAACAATTGCTTATTTCACCCAAACCCTAAGAAGAAAGAATTCTCTCGCTCAAACTCTCTCTCAATGCACGTCATGCCTCTCTCTTTTTTCTTAATTAAATAGATGTCTCCACTTGACCTAGAGAATCTCGAAGCTATCTTCCAAGATATGCATATCTTCTCATTTTCCATATACTCACGAGCTTTGACACATCAGCTCCACGTATTCATCCTTGTCACATATGTGTCACTCAACCTTCCCTTGTGTCATCAGTCTTCTTGCTCCTCGCCAACCCTCACATAAGACATTTATTCTTTTGATAATTCGCAAAGAAAACTTCATGTATACAAGATATACGGTTCTTGTGTAGTCGTATTGGTTCTTGTAGTTCTTCTAGTAGGAGAGTCGTAAGATTGAATCAAATGATTGTGCAAATTGTTATGTTTAGGAAACTATACACACCATTATCTCTGGTGAGCAGACAAAGATTGCAAGGCATATTGCCCTTGATAAGCTACAGGATGAAAGCAATGAGCATTTTTGCTCGGATAAAGGATTATGAGATGGAATGATTTTGGATCCAATATCACTCCTTGCAAAGAACTATGTTTGAGGAAGGTTTCATCTAGTCCAATGACTGGCATGCGATATGTCTTCCAAGCCACACACAGTTGTTGAAAGGAAATATGCATGGAAAAGAAAGCTTTAGTACCATTAGATTTTGTTGTTGTGTTGATCTCAATTTTTCTTTCTAGATTTGTCCTGCAATTGTACAGTTTAAAACAATTAGAAGTTTTACTAAACTGTAGAAAGAAATTGAGATTAAAACACAACTTACCGTATAAAGGTTTGGGAACGTAAGATGTTTAAGTATAAAATGTAGGAATCTATTTTGAAAATGTAGGCCTTGAATGGAAACATACAGCGATGCAGATTTCAAAGCGTATTTGTCTGTTCTCTACGAATATCACCGTTCACATTCACAAATTATTATGAATTGTGGTACCTTTCACTTTACTTAAAAATAATAACAATATAAAATACCAAAACAATAATCAGATTATTTTGTGTAAAGAAAACTATCGTCGTCCCCCCCTCTCTTGCACTAATATTACGCTAGTACATAGTGTGCTTTTTTTCCATCTAAAGATATTTTATTTATTCGATGCCACAATTTTTGCGTATAAAGCCGGCAAAGAGTTAAGTCTTTCCGAAGCCAAAGAGCCGACGAAGGATCAAAACCTTCCCGGAGCCAACATGAGAAATCTAAGGACATACAACCCAAAAGAGAAGAAAAATAACCAACACTAAACCAAAAAAAGTGATACTAGAGTATGATCAGGATAAGAAATATTCAGATAATAACTATCTAGGAAGCAAATAGCTTCGATTGGAAGAGAAGTGGAGATGAGCAAACGCTAGTCGGGTTTTATTGAGAATGCAGCAAATCTTGAACCCATTATAATGCAGCAAATCCTGAACCCATTATAATGCTTCTGCACATAGTGTGTTTTATGTACATCTTTCATTTTAATATTGTTTTAACTTCAACAAATCTAAATTTTTGTCATATAAAATTTTAACACGTGCAAAATAACCTAAATTCTCAACGGAACCGAGCAAAACTCGGAGAAAAATTCTATAATACTGAAATGGTTTCTAAATCTTAGATAAGGCTGATCATTTTAGCCGGAACCGAGTATCCGAACCGGAACCGATCCGAGAAAGTAAACCTGAACTGGAACCGAGCAAAATACCCGAATGGGTCCGAAGAGCCAGATAGTTCGGATATCGGGCATATTCGAATCGAACCGATACTCGAACGAGTACCCGAAGTACTTGATACCTAAATACCCAATACACAAATGTATGTATAATTAAGTTAGTTATTTTAGGTTATTTATGCTTTTTTGGATACATCCACCGGAACCGAGAACCGACCCGAACCAATACCCGAATAGGTCTAAACCTCCAAAACCGAATGCGCGATACCTGAATGAACCCGATCTGATACCCGAATAGGTATCCGAATATCCACTTTTAATCCTAGATATGAAAAATCGAAAATAAAAAATTCGACCATAATCAAATATCTTAACGTCCAACTCTAGAAGAACGTATATAATATAAATTGATATATGTAGTTCAAAAATTTTAAAACTAAGATTCATTTTTTTGTAAAATGAACAAGTACTAATTAATTTCATATACTTTCGGGTATCCGTTCGGTTATCCGTTCGGTTCGAGTTGGATTTGGATTTTTAGGTTATAGGATTTTAAGACCCATTCAGGTATTTTGAAAATTTCGGTTCGGATTCGGTTCGAGTTTGGTTTGGATTTGTATTTGTTGTGAATAATAGACAAAATTTATATTTATAGTGTTTGCGATTTTTTTATTCCAATAAGTATAAATTATTTTATCAATTATATCTATAAATTAATTATTTTTTACTAATCAACACATTTTTTTTGCACCGCAATCGTTTTTCGCCTATCAACATTATTCCGTACCGTTTTATTTTGGAATAATCGTAGTTTTTCTATATTCCACTTTTATAGCAGTTAAACCGCACCCCATTTTAGATATGTTTTCTTTAAAGGAAGTTTTTCTTTTCTCTCTCTTTTCTCTCTACTACTGACAAACTAAAATCTTCTTCGGTACCTTCTCCGGCCGGCGTTTGTCGGACCGGATCTTTTGTTTTTTGGTTGTAATCAATCTCCGACGTTGGTTCGGTTTAGTTTCCGGCGATGTCCGGTTGATATTTCCGGTTAATCCGGTTGTTTTTTGTTGGGTGTTTTCGGATTAAATAGTTGTTGATGTCCGTAGATAGTTGGATCTCTTCCAACTTGGTTTCAGAACTTATTCCCTTCCCTTCTTGTTTGATTTATATTTGTTTGGTTTTTATCTCTAACATAATCACCCGCTTTTGTTCTTTACCTTTTAAGGCAGCCTTTCTATGGCCTAAAAACAATGTGTTAATTGATTGGTTTTGGAACAACATCTCCATGGGAGATGGAAGAGTGGGGTTTAGTGCTTGGAGAATAAATTCCGACGGTGCTGCGACACGAACGAGAAGAAGGAAGAACCAAAGCGGAGGTACAAGGTTGGCCCATATAGGTGATGTGTTGATGAAGATGCTGCGTTTTTTAGTTCCGGCTAATTTGGCGGTGTTCCGTCAACTTCCGGTGGACGTGGGATGCGTAGAAAAGAAGCTCAATCAGTTTATTTTCGTGTGGTTTTGATTGAGACACGTCGCCTCTATTTTCACCATGTTCTTTTTGATCTTATCCTAATTGGGTGCTAAGTGGGCCTGTTTAAGTGGGCCTGTTTATTGTTGACAAAAAAAGAAAGAAAGATATGTTTTCCCTTTTAAATCAAAACCACTCTTACCACCATAATTTGAGATTTGGATGAGCGGAATTCCTCGTAAAAACGTAATAGGAAGAGAAAAACAGGGGCAATCATGGAATTGAGGGGAAAACGCCTGAATCTTTTTCGAGCGGAATCCCCTAAAACCCTAATTCCTCAATGATCGTCATCGGTACATGTGCGCCAGAGCTTCACTCCCTTCCTCCTTTTGGTGCATCTTTCTTTAAGCTTTAGATTCTGTAATCTCAGTTTTTCGACGATGGCTTTACCCAACAACACTATCCATTGTCTCAGCCTTATACCCAACGCAAGACTCTTAAACCCATCAAAATCTCTGTGCTCTGCTTCTCATCATCCGCTTCCCACCGTCTCCCTCTCTCTTTCTTCTACTCATTCCCTCAAGCTAATCACTTCAAGAAAGGTTAAGCCTTTTCCGTCCCTCCCTCCCAAATTTTTCGTATCTAGATGATTTGTTTTTTCTGCGTTTACGCTGCAAAACTGTTTGTTGGATGTTAATTGATGTGAATTGTTGATAAAAATGAATAAATCTAGGTTATAGCAATGGCTGCCGCAAGTTCCAGAGACCTGGAGATGTCGAATTTAACGGCATTGTCGCCTTTGGATGGTCGTTATTGGGGAAAAGTTAAGGAATTGGCCTCTTCCATGAGCGAGTTTGGGTTGATCTATTTTCGAGTGCTTGTTGAGATCAAATGGCTTATTAAGCTTTCAAAAATTCCGCAAGTCATCGAAGTTCCAGGCTTTAGCGAAGAAGCTGAGACTTACTTGCAAAGAATAATTGATGGATTTAGTATTGATGATGCATTGGAAGTTAAGAAGATCGAGAAAGTAACAAATCACGATGTGAAAGCAGTGGAGTATTTCTTGAAACAAAAGTGTGAATCACATCCTGAGATTGCTAAGGTTATAAACCTTTCTCTTACATACTCCCTAGTTTTAGCCATTTTTTGTAACTAAATTTCTGATCGTTTAAATAACTTAGGTTCTTGAGTTTTTCCATTTTGCTTGCACATCTGAGGACATCAACAATCTTTCCCATGCTTTGATGCTTCACGAAGCACTTAGTTCGGTTATATTTCCTACCATGGATGAGCTGATCAAGTCAATCTCTCTGATGGCTAAGGACTTTGCATATGTCCCCATGCTTTCACGAACTCATGGGCAGGTAATGTTGAAAGAGAAGACTTTCGTCCTTTTTTTGCTATCTCGTTATATCAATATCTTTGCTAAACAATCAGTGGTCATGATTTTGACTCTGTCAGTTTCTTTGGTTTTTGTTTTATATAAACTATTATGCAGCCAGCTTCGCCTACAACTTTGGGGAAGGAAATGGCCATTTTTGCAGTGAGGTTAAGTGAAGAAAGGAGATATCTTTCAGAAACTAAGATCAAGGGGAAACTCGCGGGTGCAGTTGGGAACTACAATGCCCATATTTCCGCATATTCTAACATTGACTGGCCCCGTGTTGCAGAGGAATTTGTTACTTCTCTCGGATTAACATTTAACCCATACGTGACTCAGGTATATAGTTTCTCTCGTTTAAAGTTTCAGTGTGGAATGATATCATTCGCATATACAAAGTTCCTCACTGATTGATTCATTGTGCTCGCTGTTTTTGCAGATTGAACCTCATGACTATATGGCTAGACTTTTTAATACAATTAGCCAATTCAACAATATCCTAATTGATTTTGACAGAGATATATGGAGCTACATATCTCTAGGGTATTTTAAGCAGGTAAAGTGTTAGTAAATGAAAGAAAAGAGATGTTGAATCTTTAGAATGTGAACTGGAAAATTGTCTCATTGTTTGAATTTTTGCAGATAACTAAAGCAGGTGAAATCGGATCATCAACGATGCCTCACAAAGTGAATCCTATTGACTTTGAGAACAGCGAAGGTAATCTGGGGAAGGCAAACGCAGAGCTTACTTTTCTCAGCATGAAGCTTCCCATTTCAAGAATGCAGGTTCAAGAATTTCAACATATACCATGTATCTCCGCCTGAACAATCTAAGTAACCTAAGCCTGAAAAATATACAATCTGCAGCGTGACTTAACCGATTCAACTGTCTTGAGGAACATGGGTGGAGCTTTAGGACACTCTCTTCTTGCATACAAGAGCGCAATACAGGGAATCAAGAAGCTTCAGGTATTACTCCTGTAGCCCTAAGAAAGATCTACCGTTGCCATCATAGACTAAGAATGTTGTTGATATAGGTTAATGAAGCCCGGTTAAAAGAAGATTTGGATCAAACTTGGGAAGTCCTCGCAGAACCGATACAAACTGTAAAATTTCTCGTCTTTCTAGTCTCCTATAACCATCTAGTAGTGACTCTATGTATCTCTAATCCACAAAAACTTAATGGCATCATAAAAGGTGATGAGGAGATACGGTGTTCCAGAGCCATATGAGAAGTTGAAGGAGCTAACAAGAGGAAGAGCTGTGAATGAAGAAAGCATAAGAGAATTTATCAAAGGTTTGGATTTGCCTGAAGAAGCAAAATCTCAACTTTTGAAGTTAACTCCGCACACATATGTTGGTGGTGCTGCTGCGTTGGCTTTGGCCGTTGATGAAGCTCTGCACTTGGGACATTGATTATTCAGCAATAGATGTGCTCTTTTGTATTCTGATCTCTCTTCCAAATCAAATGAAAAGCAAGAAAGTCAATTTATAGATGGATGACTTTACACGTCGTCGTTTAAAATAATTTTGTAATGTTGTGTGATGTTTACTCTTTCAGATCTTGACATTACCAATTAATCTAAGCCATTGAATGATGTAGTTATTATAATTTGTAGTCAAATGAGAAAGATTCACAAGTTGATTTATTTTCTTTCAAGTTAAGTGGCTTTTGTTTGCATTTAGAAAAGTGCTATGGATCAAATTCTAGAAAAATATGAAACGAGTAGTCAAATCCATTATCCCAGAGAAGAGATAATGTTATACATTGTTGTCAATCAAGAGTTTAAATTAATTTTCTTTATTACTACCATTGTACATGACCATATACACTCTTCCTAGTTATCTTCTTAGTAAGAAATTCGTTCATACTTTCTATTAATGATTTATTCTAATAAATATATCTAATAAATATATTCACAGTTTTTAAACTTTTTTTTTGCCAATCACACTTAAAAACTTCAAAAGGCCTAAAAGTTTTTCTTGAATTTCTCACAGCATATTTCAATTATTTTGTTCTTGTTACGTTACTTTGTTTTAAAGCCTTTGGGCCTGAGTTGACTGTGACTGTAGGCTTTTGCTGTAAACTTTTAAAACTTTTGGCCGTAGAGAATGCGACGATTACTTTTAGTAATAATAAAATTTTGATTATTAACAAAACTTTAGAAGTTGTAACTGTTACGCATATTTTTGTTAAAGTATAATTATATTATAGAAAACATCAAAAAAAATTATCGGTAGATTTATAAACCAAAAGTAAAAGAAAAAGTGTTATTGGCTAAATTATATTTTATTTGAGAGTTTCTTAATTTCAACAAAAAAGTTGGTTATTGGTCGATTTGAGAGTTTCGCTATTTTTTACTCACAATTCATTTTAAATTAAGAGTTTATCTATATGTATTTTTAATTGTTTTAAATAAAAGAAAATAATCTTACAACCACTCAAAAGTCTCTTTAATGAGACCTTTTAAAAACACACGTTACAGATAAAGTCCTTACAACCTTAACACCAATCAACCCCTCTATTTTATGACTTTAATTTTTTTTAAAGCCACAACCACAATTTTAAAAGCCAAAGTGTTAAGTTTGATAGGCTTCCAACTCAAAACCAATTGGCAATGAGTGGATTGGCCCATGTTACTTATATATTACTTAGGTCCTATCATATTTCCGATGTGGGATATATCTTCACACAAAGTTATTACAGTAAATTATTTTTTTAAAGACTCAACGGTAACATTTTTTAAAGTGTCAAACAATCAACCCCAAGATTTTTATCTTCTTGGTTCTCGGACATTTGTCTATGGAGAAGTTTCCTAGTGATTTTATTTAAACAAAAACCATAAAATTGACTTTTAAGTTTTATTTCTAAGAAGTATTTTACTCCTAAAATTAGTACTTGTTTTTCCTACAAGTGTATTTGGTACTGCGTTTACCAGTTCATGGCGGCCATAACCTCAAGATTTTGTCAAACATATTTGTTCTCTAAACTTTCCAACGACTTTCAAAACTTTACATATACATAAATGCTTAGTCATGCATTTAATAATAACATATCATTGATCCTCATTTAATGTTTTTCTTTTAAAAAGACAAACAAAACCAATATGGTTTCGTCGTTACCCACGACCCTCCGTTTCTATTTCCATTACAAAACATAACAACACATCATTGCAAAACATCTTCCCCCCAAAATTCCCCATCTCCGATTTTATTACATCGAACCAAAATATTTCATTTGTATCTTCTTCTTTCTTCCTTTCTACATTTCTTAAGGGGGAAAAATAAAAAATGGGAGCGTATAGGGCCGACGATGACTACGATTACCTCTTCAAACTAGTCTTGATCGGAGATTCCGGCGTTGGAAAATCCAATCTTTTGTCTCGTTTCACCAGAAACGAATTCAGCATCGAGTCAAAGTCAACCATCGGTGTCGAATTCGCCACCAGAAGCGTTCATGTCGACGAAAAAATCATCAAAGCTCAGCTTTGGGACACTGCTGGGCAAGAAAGGTGAAAAACAAAATACTCTCACCTCTCTGTTTCTTCTTTTTCCTTTAAGGTCAAGAATGAACCGAACCAAAAAAAAGGAACCAGACCGAAAAGATGTTTAAACCGAAATAAGGCAGATCTTTGGTTTTTCAATATCAATCAAATATTGGAACCAATTTATTTGGTTACAAACTAAAATCCAAATTGATTTTAGTGTTATTGAATAAACCCAAATCTATTAATTTTATAGTAATGTATAAATATAAAAAAGCAAAAAGGTGTAGTAACATAAATATAATATTAAGCAAATCAATATTTATTTATTTTTGTAGCTAAACCGAATAAATAAAAAATCAACTATCATGGTTTTGTTTGGTGTTCAATTTTATTAATTCAGAAAAGAGATATTCTAAACGAAACCCCGTAAACCGAGATTCCTTTTCCTTTTTTCTCCTGTTATGTTATTGAACAATTTCATTTTTTTGTTGTACAGATACAGAGCAATCACGAGCGCATACTACAGAGGAGCAGTAGGGGCTCTTTTAGTATATGACATAACTCGACACATAACATTTGAAAACGTGGAACGATGGCTCAAGGAGCTTCGTGACCATACCGATTCAAATGTCGTGATCATGCTTGTTGGAAACAAAGCCGATCTTTGTCACCTTCGTGCGGTCCCAACAAAAGAAGCTAGATCCTTTTCAGAGAGAGAGAACATGTTTTTCATGGAGACTTCTGCTCTTGATGCTACAAATGTTGAGCAAGCTTTCACTCATGTCTTGACTCAAATTTATCGTGTAATAAGCCGTAAAACTCTTGATGGAACTGGAGATCCAATGTCATTGCCTAAAGGACATACCATTGATATCGGAAACAAAGATGATGTCACTGCTATTAAATCCTTTGGTTGTTGCTCTGGTTGATATTATTTTTTTGTTTCATTGTAAAATGTTTTCATTATGGGTTGTTGTGTCTGAATTTTTATATTTTGGAGGGGATATGTATTAGGCTCATGAGACCGGTTTTCATTTATTTTGCTAACGAGTGTACCGATACTTGGTTCGTATAATATGGCGATGTTAGACATGAAACTAAACAGAATCACTTTGAACTTACCCAATTGAAACCGAAAATCACTCGAAATCCCTAAACATGTTACTTAAATTTGTATTTATGATATTTCTTTGTAAAATTTTTAATACTTTGTTTAGCAATTGAGCTCTTGCCTTTTTTCTAAAGTTTTGTAGTATTTTTTAATTATGAATTTGTCGTGGGAAGACGTGATATTTATCCACGAGAAATATAGCATCAAATACGATTTAAACCAAGACATCGTGCTAGATCTCTTTGAAAACAAAATTTGAAACTTATATCTCTAAAAATTGATATTTTAAAACTTTTATCTCCTTAAAATCATATTTCGAAACCTTAAAACCTACAAGCCTTGGTTTTGGCAGATTTACTAGTTACTAAACAACATTTAACCATCTAAACCTAATTAAAATCCAAATTTAATAAAATATGACCTAAACCAACCCTTAAATGGTTCAATCTAATTTTCTTCATCCCTTGGTTCTCGTCTTCTTTACTCAATTTAATTTTTCTTCAATCAACTGAATCTTTGCTCAAACAGTTTACAAGATGAATCGTCATGTAGTTCTAATTCTCACTGATCTGAACTCATCTTAAAACAACATTTTTTACTTGAATCTAAAACTAAAGGTGTATCCAAATTATAAAAATCCAAGATTCTTAGCTTGAAGACATGAAAAATACAAATGCTCAACTATATTTGAAAAAGAAACATGTACATTTATTTTGTAATCCAACAAGTTCAGATTAAACACGAGCTCAAATAGAAAATATCAAATCAAATTTCCAGTTTACTAACTAAGAAAGTAAATTAAAAAACAAATTTTGAATCATTATCAAGAACTAGATTTTACAATTTCAAAAAACGGTGAAAAAATATTGAGAAGGGAGAACTGAAAATTCTAGAATGATAATTGCATATTGAAGGAGTTTGAGTGTGTGTGAACCATTTCTCAAATAGGTAATATATTCCATAGATCTTCGCTCATATTCTTCCCTAATCGCTGGATCTTGGTTTTCGCCCCTTTGCTCATGTTACTCATATTTGATTATGCATTTACTTTGTATGTTTGGACTATGTATAATTATTCCGATGAAGCTGGTATTTTTACTAAAACTGGTTCTCGAGCTATTGTACATTTTTTTCATTTCATTGTGATTCAAAAAATTTCCTAGATCCAAATAAGAGTGATCAAAGTCCTATTCTAATCAAGTGATTTTATTCATTTATCCAAAGTTTGTAATATTTCAGATTATACGCAACAAGTGATGACCTGAGATATTTGGGGTTTTTAATGATATGAAATATATGGGTGTTATTCTTTAGAAAATTGAATTAGGTTTCTTGGAATCGATGAAGAAGAATATGAGACTGAATCGGGTCAGATTTGATCAAAATCGGGTTTAATTTGGTTTATGTGGTTAAAAATTATTTGGTAATAAGGTAAACCGACCAATACCGAGCTATGTGGCTTCATAGTTCTTGAACTATGATATCATGGATATATATGTTTTAAACTTTCAATTTTAGGAGATATAAGTTATGAACTTTGTTTTCAGGAAGATTTAGCATGAGGTCGTATTTGAACCTCATCTGGTGCTATATGATACTTCTCGGGGAGAAACAACGCGTCTTACATTTTGTTACAAACAAATAATAACCTAAATATTCACATTTATTCATTTGTATTTTATCAAAATTTCCAAAACATAAAAGACAATTGAACCATATCTAAAAAACAAAATGTTGCACGTTCCAAGTTCTGTGATCAGACTACACCTTTTGGCGTAAGATTTGGCTGTGATTTTCTTAACAGCACATGAGTCGTTAGTAGATTACTTTTTATGATTTCTATCATGAAATATATTCCATAATCATCTAGATTTGTTCTAATTCAACTCTAACATGTTTTTAGGGGGGAAAAGTACAATCTTGATCCACGCTTTGGTTAGACTTGGTATGGGATCAATTCACTAGTTGATTTCTTCCTCCATTTAACTTTAATGGTTCCTTTTGATGAAGAAGAAAACTTAAATACTTTTTTATATAGAAATGAGAGATGGGTTTCTCTTTTTTGTCTCAAAAGTATAACCATGATGCCCTATTATAATGATTTATTTTCTTAATGAGAAGAAGTAATCGTCACATTATTTTACGACCTTTTGAAACATCACTTGCGTTGATAATATACATTATAGTTTCTCTAATAGCTAATCCTCTTAACTATCATGTACAAAGTATATACATACCCAAAATGATGTTTACATAATGAGGCAATGAAAGAGGGTCATCAGTACACTCTAATGCTTTAATTTAAGACCAATATATCATGGTTTCATATTTAATATTAGAATCCATAATCTTTAATATGAACTTGATCTTTATAGTTAGTCTATGAGACATATATGTCATATAAGTTGAAATCCAAATTTTGTTCTAATGAAGCAAGAGACCGAGAAACCTATTCATAATATAAAGACCATTCCATCTTTACCTAATTGGGTCATTATCTATGAACCAAAAAGTTACAAAAGCTTTCTTATAAGGTTGTAGATTCTCAAATTCTAAAATCATAGATTTTACAGAATATATACTTATATAACGTTATTAGACTTAATATAATTTGCCTATTATGTGTTTCAGTTAGGTGAGAAAGTTTCTTATCCACAAACGTACAAGAAACGATTACATACATACAAGAGCAGATGATATATTTTAGTTATAGGTAAAGCTATAGCTTTTTATACGATATCATCTATAATATTATGGCATGGAATGTATTGATATGTCATATCCTTGACATGCTTCTTCAAGTAGAGGAGGAATTGCCACTCCAATCTTGACAGAAGTTCCAAGAATCGAGGGAACGGTAGTAGTTTTGTGAGAACATCTACTAGTTGGGCTTTGGTGTGAACGTGAGTTACACGTCACATGTTTTGTTGAATTTCTCCTACGATGAAACGATAGTCGAGCACAATGTGCTTCATATGAAGGTGGTAGATGAATTGTGCCACCAAGGCTTCAAGTTTACACTTGAGAGACTCCATTGGTACGTGATGATGAGCTTGAGAAAGACTAGTATGTGGCTAGCCAGAGTTATGTTGGTGATTTGATGTGGAGCTTTATATGGTGGAAACCACCAAAATTATCGGTTTTCCATGCTCCGGTGACCTCTTCGAGGTGCTGCTTGTCTTTGCTGGAATTTATGATGATTTCCATCAAATTTTTGGTCATGAAAACACTCTCCAATGGTGGATCTAAGGTTGGTTCCTTTGTCGTGGACCAAAGATTTCATGGATGTGAAATCTCGGCTCTTCATGGTCTCTTCATGGTCAATTTATCTTAGGATGTGGCTCAACTCCTCCTTGATTTGAACTTTGACGAGGTTCATGAAGCCTGAAGCTCCTTCAAAATGTGGCCATGTTGAGGATGTGGGCTTATTTTTTCCTTGGTTTTTTTGAAAAATCAAAGAGAAAAAGTTAGTAGTATCAAAATCGAAAAATTTTAATTTAAAAATGAAAATTTGTAATCTTAATCGAAAAGATAAAGCCTAATAAAAACAAAATTTTTTTAGTAATCCTGATCTAAATCTAAGTGTTATATCCCAGATAAATCTAAAAGAAAAAAATATAAATTCCTAATGTTAGTAGAAAAACTGAACTCCTATTTCTAATGAAAACCAAATTTATAAGCAAAAGAGAAATAAAAAAAATTCTAGACTAAATCCTAGATCGAAATCATAATGCAAAGACTACAAGTCCACGGAACACGGTGCCAAAAATTTTGATGTTAGGACAAATTTTACCCCATTTTAAACCTAGTTGCAAGTGCACAACATCACATTAATACTTAGGGATCGAATCCAAGATGAGTAAATATTCACATTTAGGACCCACTGATTTTGGACTAAGCTAAGATTGAAATATGCAGGGGGTTTTGGGATTTTTATTCGGTTTTATAATGCATATGAAATCCTAATCTAACATGAAAATGTACAAGTAATAGATTATTGAATGACATGCATCAAACAAAAAAGAAAAATCGCAAAGATTACTAAGTAGCAAGCATGATTCGAATTGAAAGACTTTTGTATCTTAGGTCTAGAACATAACTCATATGTAAATCGTCTCCAATTTCGAGACTCGGATTCTATACTAATTAACAACCAAGTGATTCAGCTTTTCTTTGTCCGTACAGAAGACAAGTATGCCTTAACACAAGCACATATGATTGATTGTTCATAATTTACATCAATCCACTTTCGTTACCTATGTATAAATGCTAATCAAATACTAGATTCAACAATATGACAAGTTTTTGGAATGTACACTAACTTAGGTTCGAATCACATGTCATCTTCACAAGTGGATAACATTAAGCCTAAGAAAAGATGATAACATTATCGATACATCCTAACCAATTTAAGATCCAATTCAAGCAAGCCAATAACCTATTTTTCCACTGTCTAACATGCAAGCTAAACATATAATATCATGAAATCACGAAATCACTAAGAATAGTAAACACTCATATCAATCAAGGGAGATAGGAGAAGATATAACTGAATTATGGATGATGTACTGAAGATGATGATGTATATTTGGAGGCTATAAAAAGCACGACCCCAAAGGGTGTCTTCCCTACCACATGCCTCCTAAGACACTTGTTCAACCCTAATATAAGCCAACTCTACGAAATAAAGAGGCTAACAACATGTGTATATAGTATTCTAACTTACTATGTCAATTAGATTAAAATCTGATTTCAAGTCCTCTAAAGGTTGGGCTTCGTGTCGAAGAGCCTTGAGTTAAGTTTTTGGGCTTTAAAAGGCTTGGATTAGAGCCACTTGCGTCTGATGAATTTCTTGTTCGAAACCCAAGTCGTCTTCCGTTTTCTTGGCCTTTTTGTGCACCCTTATCTGCGAGACAACTGCAACAGTCTTCAGTACAATTTGTGCAACTCTTTATCTACTGCTCCAAATGAGATGAAACTACTTTGAGATGAAAGTTATTTCAATTCTCTAGCTCCTGTAAAAATTTCATCAAAATCCATTGAGGACAAGACCTTTGTCTTAGATGATACTTCTAATGCTCGAAAAATATCCAGAAACTGGTTTTGATCTAATTAGCTCCATGAAGCTCCAAATTTATAGTTTAACACTAGAAACAAAAGAAACATACATCTAATTTCATGAATTTGTGTAAAAACACTAAGAAAACCTATTAAAATACATAGGAAATGTGGTGAAATTCGTGTGTTCTCATCAAGCAGTTTAAAGATGCGCTCAAATTAACCAGCTCAAGAATCCATCACATTGTCTAGAAAAAAAAATTGCAATAGTCTTGGACATAGCTGGAAATGACATAATATAATGAGAGAGTCGATTATTACCTCTATGGCTATGTTGGTTTATATGGAAACTCTAAAATGGCTCTTTTTTTAAACAAGACAACCATCCGCAAGTGGCGTATGACAGAGCAAATGAAGCTCTATAGTAAGTGGGAGCCACCAAGAAGATAGGGACATGACAATAGGCTGAATGACGCTATAGGCTGAATGACCATCAACAAGAAGATAGAGGCATGACTATAGTAAGTGGGAGCCACCACCACAAGGATGACTCAAATGTAATTTTAATGTTGGCTTACGCGAGAATGATCATCATATGAGAATAGGTTGGAATGTCCAAAATGATCAAGGGAAACATGTGTTATCAAGACAAGCAAAGCTAAAAGGGGTTGCAACACCTTTGCAAGCATAGACACAAGGATTCTAATATGTATTACAAATGGTTTGCTTAATATGATGGTAAAATGTATGGTTCGAGGGGGGTAACGAGATGCTAGCAAAGATCATAGACACCAGCAATGATTTTACGGAAATAACAAATACACACTTGTTGATATTCGTTGGTGGATGCAAAAGCTACCCGTGTGTTATTTGAATGAAATCTCGAGAAAATAATTAAACGGTGGATTTAGTAGCTAAGAAGGCTCATGACATGAATTATCTATTACTCACTGTTTGTAATCGAAATGGCAAACAAACATGTTGTGTGTCCCATTTATGTGTTAATAAAGTACTTAGATGGAAGAAAAAAACATATTAATGTGATAACGGTTTTTAACTATTTCTTGGTTTTATGTGCCAACCCAAATAATAAATGGAGTAAAGCCCAATCAAAATCTAACTATTAAAAAGAAGCTATTTGTGGCTTCTCCATCATGCCACGTGGGACCCCACCAACAGCCCCCCCCCCCTGCGCGCCACGTCATCTACAAACACCCTCCTGTTTCTCAAACACCAGCCCTGCCGTTTTGTAAAACGCAACAAAGACTACATGGCAACCAGAGAATGAAAACCACAAACACTCCTCATTCTCAGCAGCTTCTCTACGAAGCCCAAACCCTTAATAGGCCCAGACACAAATAAACGGCCTGCCTTTCGTCACTCACCGCCGCCGTTACGACAACATCGCGAAAGGAAACCCTATGTCGCCATTGATTTCATCCTCACGATTGAGCTCCCCAAGTGGCTTCACTTCTCCTCTCTGCAATGAATCGACGCATTTGATGCTTCAATTAAGTGTTGAACCCCCCATCTCCTCCTCTCGCAACGGCAGAATGAGGGATTTATATATCCCACCCCTCCACTTCAAAAGTCACGACACACACACTTCCCTCTCCAAATCCTTGAAGAAGCAACCCGTCGGTGAACGGCTAAGCACACGTCCCTCACCGTATCCCTCTTCCTCTTGCTATGGACTCCTCGATGGTTACCAAAACCCTGGCCGTGCTTGACGAGACCAACAACTTCTTCTGCAATGAAGAGGTCGGTGTCAGAGTTCTCCACTCCTGGGAGGCTCGGAACTTCAGGAAAGGCCAGCTGCTAATGGGCCAAGAACTGCTCCTTCTCGACGCTCAGGTTAGTGACGCTCTTCCTGCAACCTTCTCTGGACTCAAAACACTTTCACAGTCTTTACACAACATCTGTAGATTTAGTTTTACCACAAAATCTATAAGAATTAGAGTTCATAAAAAAAGTTGAATTTCACTTCTGGCCAAAACAATTTCCAAGCTTTAAGCAGAAGATTGAAAGTTCTGACATTAAGTTTAATGCT
>OVAN01004392.1:0-25982 GCA_900406275.1 Anastatica hierochuntica
GGATCGATAGGTAAAAAGGATTGAGCGGAAATGATTGATTTTTAGGGTTAATGAAAAGTCGGTTTAGGGCAATCCTTTTGATTTCTCTTCAATTGGTTCATGTTTATGAAAACCGGGTATTACAGATTTGATATAAACGTCTCTTCATCTAGAGGATGATTCGGTTGATTCCTTATGAAGGACCTCATTTAACTATGTGGGAATTTCTTGTGCAATATACGATTGATCGGTAACCTTCCGTAATGCTACGTGTGATCGTGCTTGCAGCCTTGTTACACGAGGACATCACACCGATGGCAGACCACTCATCAATGCTAATTAGAAAACACTCTCTTTGTATCATTTTATTGATGTTTTAAAAAAAATTTTGTTTCAAATTAGTTGATGTTTTCAACTTTCTATGCAGATATTTAAACCATTTGATTTTCTTGACCAATTGAATTACGCAGTCCATTCATTTGTTCGTTAGTTGATGTAATTTTTTTAAAATATTATTTTATGTAAACAAGAAAAACATAATAAATTAAGATTTTCTTAATATGTGTGCCTAACCTTAAACATCAAATAAAATGTTCAAGGGGAATATATAATTTCAAACAAGACCACCCAAAATCGTGAAAATTTTTGTATATTATGAATTGCCTCAATTATCTGTAGTGATGGAGCTTCAAATATTACCTTCAAGTAATGCAAAGTAACTAAGCTTTCAGTAGCCCATCTCATACTCATAATGGAATTCGGATGTGGAACGTTCTTTAATTATGATATTCCTACTCCTAGGATTACTAGGTTTTCAACCGAACTTCGACTGACAGGTGTTGGTTTCATAGCGTATTCACGACCTTCATCGTCTCTTTGACACCAACGCTATTCCAAGAGGCTGATGGTGATGATGATCGCCTCCATGGAGCAGTGACCGACTCGTTGCATCTCTCACGAGCCATGATGCTAAACTGTTTCTATTTTTATTGATCCATAATGTACCCACATTACACTAGATCATACCACAAAAAATGGTTTCCAAACTAAAGGAAAGTGAGTAGACTATCTGAGATCACTTATCAATTCTTTCTTACTATTGGCATGATCCCATTCCTATGCAAATTCCTCTGCCTTTTGTAATATATCTTGAGAATTGGAACTTGTCTTGTAAAAAATCAGAGTGTTTCTTTTCTTTAAGATTGATCATAGTATCCAGAGAAGTCTTGGACTCATTTTTGTTGGATCATTGTAGGAACCGAAATTCGCACCGTCGATTATCGTAATTGAAAGAAAGCAAGGAAACCCTAACTTTCCTTGAGGTCTCGGATTTCTGATAAAACAAACAACGATAGATCAAAAGTACGAAAAAACAGACGACGAAGTAAAAGAAAAAGAGAAATTGAAATAAAATAGAGCAATAGAGATCTTCTTTCGAATCTGCGTTGAGCGTTACAACATGTGATAAGCCGTGGTCGCGAGAGCTATCGGTGAGTATCCTAGTTCTAAAAGCGTAAGACTTGTAAACCTAATTGAGACGCAGTTCACTAGCAAAAACGAAAATAAACCTAAAGCTCTAAGTGTGAATTGTGAAGAAGTTTTCTTTGTGTCCCTCTCGTTCTTCTCCTTAGCCCCTCTTTTATATGCATTCGTAAGTTGATCTCGTTTCCTTTTCCGCCCTAGATTTGAGCATATCCTTCCACGGAAATATTCCGTTTTTTCAAGGATATTTCTTATCTTTACTATTTTTCCATATTTATCTTTAGACTTTGACTTTATCGTATTTTCCTTTTATCTTTTGGGGAACTCGGGTAAATTGTTGACGAGGTTGGGCCCATTCTCGTTCTGAAATCGTAAGTGGACTTTTGTCGCATTTTGGGCCTTCCTAGACCGTTTTGCGACTAATTGACTTTTACGATTCCTTTCGGAGAAATCGTTTTTCGCACGACTACGCGGCGATGGTTTCGAGAAATGATAGGACCGATCGTATAGTTAGGAACGATTTATACGAAGTTTCTACGAAAAGAACAAGTCTTTACGATCATTGCCACGAAACTTCGACAGAAACTCCAATCGAGACGAAACAAGAAAGAATCGAACCGAGACTCGAAGAAGAAGATAATCGAGAGGACGTGGTCTAGTCAACCGTGGGAGACTAGACGTTGCCCGCGTCTAGTCGCCCGGGCGACTAGACATGTCATGGGTCTAGTCTCCCAACGAGTGACTAGACTTTGCACGAGTCGGGCGACTAGATTTGGCAAGAGTCGGCTGACTAGACCTGGCACGAGTTGGGTGACTAGACTTGGCACGAGTCGGGCGACTAGACTTGGCATGAGTCGGTCGACTAGACTTGGCACGAGTCAGGCGACTAGACTTGGCACGAGTCGGGCGACTAGACTTGGCACGAGTCGGGCGACTAGACTTGGCACGAGTCGGACGACTAGACTTGTCGTTGTTCGTATTTCTCGTATTTCCGAAGTGACGCGGTTATCCATCGTTTACGGTTACTTCTTATCGCTCTGAAACTCGTTTATTGAGATCTCTCAGAGGTTTCGGACGTTGGTTTCGATATTCTCGCGTATAGTTGTCCGCGAGTGACTAGATTTTTCAAAGCGATCCCCTATGGTTTGCTAGATGCAGAGCTTCAACATTTGGTCGAGAGGAGATTGATTAGATGGCAAGAGCCTCGGAATTGATAATCCTCTTACGATTTTCATTTCCGAAAGAGAGACGATGTTTTCGTTATGCTTTTAGGGATTGGTTTTGTCATGACCATTTTTGACCCCAATAGTTAGCCCTCCAGCTTGCAAGAATCGTTGGAATGTTCTTGCGAACTTTTAAAGCACGTTAGGTAAGTTAGGCGGAATCGATGGCTAAAAAGTCCGAAGTTGAATAGTAAATTTCTCTTCCTATAAATAAGAGAATTAATTTTCCAAATCTTCCACTTGCTCATTTTCACGAGAAAAAGTTCCTTAAGGTAAAGAAAAAACTCTTTATCCTTTCAATCTCTCTCTCCTCTTTTGTGTTTTGGCTTCGAATGATCTAGAATCCGCAAATGCTTTGTCGCCGATTTTCGACCTCGAAAGCCAACGAGTTCGGGAAAGTGACGTCGTACCGAAAATCGAATTCGTGCCGAACTCGGTCGATCCTAAGGAAGTGGGGGAATATTGGCGCGTTACGTGTGGTATCGAAGCTCCACCGACCGACTCATGGTGTCCGACAAGGCTGACCTTCAAAAAGGACGTCGGTAGGCTGAGCGAGTGTTGTGAATCATTCCTCGCCGTCATCCTAGATTTCTGCCGAGTTCTGGAGGAGGTGAAGTTCCGAATGCCAAGGGTCAGAGAGGATGCTGATTCTCCGTCTCGTGGTTTCTTTACATGCTACGAGGCACATTTTTTGTTTTCCCGACTGTGGTTTTCCATTCCGGGGATCATAGTCCAATTTTTGGACCACTATGGTTTATCGATCAGTCAGCTCTCGCCCACCGGTCTCCAACACCTTGTCGGACTATTGGTTTTGGGTTACGAGGGAGGAATGGACCTAAGCGTCGACTATCTAGTGGCGTTTTTATCTCCGAGGGCCACACATCTGCCGCTTGGATATTTCCTCAAGCCTAGGAACCATATGTGGTGATCCGATCGTTTAAGTTTAATTTCCACAATTGGATCAAGTGATACTTCTTTGTTCGTTTAGATGGTGCCTCTGTCGAGGGCGAATACATTTCTTCTTTTAAGCGTAAATGGGGTCCCGAGGGTATCGCTTTTGATACACTTACCATTTTCTTTTCGTTTGCCAATATTTGATAATTCTTTTGTTTTGCAGTTTTGGATCCCCTTCCCCCGCATCCGGAAGATACTTACGTTGTTAGGGACCTTCTCCGAGGTGGTCCATTCTACTAGGGTTACTTTTCCCCACAGCGAGTATGCAATGCGGTTACCTATCACAAGAATTGGACTCAGTCCGACGTGATCTCGGAAGAGGAGCTAGAACTAACCATGAATGGTTTCACTTCGTATGAGATGCCTCCCGACTTGGAGAGGGAGAGGTCTCCCCAGAACGAGCGTGCGTCCGCTAATGGGGGCGGCATTATCGATGACAAGAGGGGGCCATCCGAGGGGGTTCTATGATCTCCTTGGCAGAGATAGAAGCGGTCCGAGTCAAACTTCGACGCCGCTTTACCGAGAAGGGTCAGACTTTGACGCCTTCCTTTCTTCTTTTGATGCCCCGACGCATCAACCCGCAGCTGGTGCGGGATTCATTAGGTGTGGGAAATATGCGGAGGCCTCGCGTTTGTGCATGGAGGTTAGTTTTCGTTCACACGATATGATTCCAATCGTTCAAGTGACATCGCTCCTAACCTTTTAAAGGATTCCTTTTTACAGGGTCTCCACGTGATGGACGAGGCCCTTAGGGTGAGCAACTTGGAGGCGCAGACGGCTCGGTTCAAGGCTGAGAGACTCGAAGAAGAGAACGCCCGCCTAAAGAAGGAGGTCGAAGCGGCTTCTCTTCGTCAAAAGGAATTAGCGCGAATCAAGCATCGCAGGTTCGTCTTGCGTATAGGCGCGGAATGCGTGAGGTCGCCTTGGTTGTGTTTGACCTTTCAGTTCAGTTTGCAACAGACTTCGAGTAGTACAAGTGCACTCAACAGTCCTTTAGAGAGAACCGCGAATGTCGTGGTTCGGTGGGCGCTTTGTGATGCACCCAACTTTCCAACTACTCCTGCGACTTCAAGATGAATAAAATGTCCAGCCACGTGAAGAAGTGCAAGGATGTTGGGTCTTTGATCCCGTCTATTGAAGAGAGGGTTCGGGGTCACTGGGCCTCGATTCCCGTTTCTTCCGATTCGGAGGAAGTTGGGGACACCGCTCGAGGCAAAGAGGACGCGGTCGATCAAAAACCGGAACCGTCTAGCGTATGCAACTTTTTCGATCTCTATTTATTTCGACTACGATTCATGAACGAGAAAAGTTTGTATGTAGAGGGAGCGTGTTCCATGTTTTAAGTAGTATTTTGGCCAAGTGTGGTCACTCTATATCTATCGGGGTTGGCCGTGTGTGGCTTTGAAACTCCATCATCTTGCGGTTTTAGTGTTAATAAACGATGTTGTTTTATTTGATAACGTACGAGTATTGCTGCGTAAGTGGAAACAGATTATGAGTTGTCTTCTCATATCCATTCCTCGAAGGACCGCTACATTAGTTGTTTGTTTCGGGTGCGAGTTTTCGAGAGACTTAGTCTTTCAGATTTTTATAAACACGAATAGAGACGAAGATACAAATTTTGGGATCTCGTATCAGTTAGATACTATGTCTTGAGATGTTTGAGACCAATGTACTGGGTTTAAGGCAAGATCGAGGTTTACTCTCGGTTTTAGGGCGTGCGGTGACTAACTCCGGTTTTACGTTTCCCGTTTCCATTTCGTCCTGGTTCCGTCTTTATATTGACGTCTGCGATAAGTTCTCGGCTTATATGACTTGCATCAATCCGGAATCAAGCATCTCTCCAAAGATAATTTCTAAGTCGTTTGGAAGTGCTGACAAAAATTTCAGATTTCTTTTATAATGCGCTATTATTCTAGTCGGATGTATGAGAACCCATTCTTCATGAAGAGCAGGTTAAAGTGAGTGATTAGTTCATCCGTCGAGACCAATCGACGGGTGCGAAATTGGGACAAGTACTTGTTCTTTTCCCGGTAGGAGTTTGATAGTCTTGCGACTGTTTTTAGAAGTTTTAGATCGAGTTCGGAATTGTGCTTATCGGAAATTCGCGACGTCTCGTTTTTTCCGAAATTTTTTCCGTTCTGTGGTAGAATGTGTCGATGAACACATTATAGTCGAAATTCGTTAAGAAAGGTTTTCTCGTACGATTTCCGTTTTTGTGTTATACCAAAAATAAAAAAGCAAAAATTTATTGTCGAAATCGGATCGAAAAGTGTCGAGTACAAAGTGTGGGAGTATACGAGTATACGTACACTCACTCCCCCTTTTAGAGAGGGGGACAACTGAACTCCTCTTGTGAAGAGCTGCCTACGTACCTCTTTCGAGGATCAAGTCGTCTCGTAATTTAGTTTGTTGCCGTTAGTGATTACTCGTTTGGCAGAGTTGCGTCGACCGTCTTAGTCTCGATGACTACAGCTGGGTCAACGATTCCCTCTGGTGTCGAGGGCGTTGTTTTGTCGAGACTATTGGGCTCGGAAGCTTGCTTTTTTGCTTCGGGCTGAGCTGTTTCTTGAATGTACGATTCTATCGCGTCTTTTTCTGAAGTATGTGGGAACCGAAATTCGTACTGTCGATATTCGTATTCGGAGGAAAGTCAGGAAACCCTAACTTTCATTAAGGTCCTGGATTTCTGCTAAGCCAAACAACAATAGATCAAAAGTACGAAGAAAACAGACGACGAGATAAACGTAAAAGAGAATCGAAAGAAAATAGGACAATAGAGATCTTATTCCGAATCTGCTTCGAGCATTACAACAGGTGGTAAGTTGTGGCCGCGAGAGCTATCGGAAAGTATCCTATTTCTAACAACGTAAGACTGATAAACCTAATTGAGACGCAGCTCGCTAGCAAAAACGAAAATAAACCTAAAGCTCTAAGTATGAATTGTGAAGAAATTTCTGTGTGTCCCCCTTTCTCCTTCTTCTTAGCCCCTCTTTTTTATGCCTTCATAAGCTGATCTCGTTTCCTTTCCCGTCCTAGATTTGAGCATATCCTTCCGCAGAAATATTCTATTTTTCGGGAATATTCCATATCTTTACGAGTTTTACATATTTATCTTCAGACTTTGACTTTATCGTATTTTCCTTTTATCTTTCGCAAAATTCGGATAAATTGTTATCGCAGTTGGGCCTATTCTCGTTCTGAAATTGTAAGTGGACTTTTGTCACATTTAGGGCCTTCCTGGGCCGTTTAGTGACCAAGTGATTTTTACGATTTCTTTCGGAGAAATCATTTTTCGTACGACTACGCGGCGACGGTTTCGCGAAATGATAAAATCAATCGTATAGCTAAGATAACGTCGGTGTTCGGGTTAACTGTTATCGTTTTATATGATCGATACGAAGTTTTACGAAAAGCACAAGTCTTTACGATTATTGCAGCGAAACTTCAACGGAGACTACAATCGAGACGAAACAAGAGACAATCAAACCGAGATTCGAGGGGAAAGTTGATCGAGAATATGTGGTCTAGTCAGCCGTGGGTGACTAGACGTTGTCCGTGTCTAGCCGCCAGGGCAACTAGACGTGTCTTGAGTTTAGTCGCCCGTTCAGAGACTAGACCTCTCGAGAGTCTAGTCGCCCAACGAGCGACTATATTTTGCACGAGTATAGTCGCCCGTTGGGCGACTAGACTTTATGAGAGTCTAGTTGCCCAACGGGCGACTAGACCGTGAGTCTACTCGCCTAATGGGCGACTAGACCATGAGTCTACTCGCCGAACAGGCGACTGGACCGTGAGTCTAGCCGCCCGTTGGGCGCCTAGACTTCTACGAGAGTCTACTAGCCCATCGGGCGACAAGAATTTACGAGAGTCTAGTAGCCCAACGGGCGACTAGACTTTTCATGAGTCTAGTCGCCTGTTGGGCGACTACACCTTCCGATAGTCTAGTCGCCCAACGGGCGACAAGACTTGTCGTTGTTCGTATTGCTCGTATTTCCGAAGCGACACGGTTATCCATCGTTTACAGTGACTTCTTATCGCTCCAAAACTCGTTTATTGAGATCTTTCGGAGGTCTCAGACGTTGATTTCGTTATTCTCGCGTTTAGTTGCCCGGGAGTGACTGGACTTTGCGAAGCGGCCGTTTATGGTTGGCTTGACGCGCAGCTTCAACATTTGGTCGAGAGGAGATTGAGTAGATGAAAAGAACCTCGGAATTGATGACCCGCTCAAGAATTTCATTTCTGAAAGAGAGAAACTATGTTTCTGTTACGTTTTTAGGATTCGATTTCGTCGTGACCATTTTTGATCCCAACAAAGTGGCTTTGGCTGATGGCTGAGTTATCTTCATTCATTTGGGTTCGGCCATGGGCGTCATTGCGACTTGTCTTAGCTTATACTCGGCTAGGAAGAAAAGTCGTGATTGTTTTTGGCATCCCCAGATTGTGGCAATTCAGTAGAGAATTGAGAATTTCACGCCCAAGAAGTAGGTAGATTGGACTGCTTTCATAGAGTTTATCCATGGCGTTCCCATGATCACGTTATAGATGGCAGGATGGTCGACGACCGCAAAATCGACAACTTTTGATATCTCATTGCCCATCACTGAAAGTTTGATCGATCCGAGTGTCACCGAAGTTGTTCCCATGAAACTGGTGAGTGGTTTTGGTGCGGGTGTGACCTTGGATAATTCGATGTTCATCCTGTTGATGGTATCGCAGAAGATGATATTGACGGTGCTTCCTATGTCGATGAGGACCCTGACGACTTCGAGATCTTTTCTGACGAGGTCGATCACGAGAAGATCGTTATGGGGTTTGTCGATTCCGACAGTTTCGTATTCCTCGAAAGTGATGGCATTATTTGCGGTGTCGCTTGCGGTATCGAGTGGCATAGGCCAGTTCTCTCTTGACTCAGCCTTTCGGTGATACGCTTTTATCGATGAGAGAGTGTCGCGAAAGTATTACAACCATCCGATGATCATATTCACTCTGCGGCGATTGAAGTCGTTGCGTTTGTCGCCAAGCCTTCTTCCGCTTTTTCCATCCGCTTGAGTTCCTTGAGACATGGCGTCTGCTTGGGGTGTTTTCTCGGTCCTGAGTGGGCGATCTGTATCGTGTATGAGGTCTTTTACGCTGGTTATGTCTGAGATTTCTCCCGCGAGCAGTTTCGTCGTTAACCTTGCTCCGAGAACTTTGCAGTTTGCGGTGGAGTGACCTTTTGTTTGGTGAAACTGGCAGAAGGTTTTCTCGTCATACGACATGTTCCATGTCCAGGTGTTCTCCAACGTCCTACCTTGTTCGGACGGAAAATTGACAGCATAGTTGTGCGCCCCCCGGACGTCTTCTCCCTCGTGGTGGACGTACTTGTCGTTACGGGGGATCTTCTTTTTCGCTTTCTGTTCAGGGGTTAAGCCTTTAGAGGATGCCTTCGCGGGTTTGTGTTTTTGTGGTAGAAATTTCATCTTTTCTTCGATGAAGATGAAGTCCATATCCTTATGAAGCGCATCCTGAATAGTGCGTGGTTTTTCGAGAGCTATCCACTTCCTGAACTTTGACTTATACCAGAGGGTTTTTCTGAGTGCGTCTATCGCCACCTTGTCACTGATCCCGTTGACTCTCGACATT
The DNA here is from genome assembly GCA_900406275.1 of Anastatica hierochuntica. NCBI lineage: Eukaryota > Viridiplantae > Streptophyta > Magnoliopsida > Brassicales > Brassicaceae > Anastatica > Anastatica hierochuntica. Next base: position 9,264 of record OVAN01004392.1, read on the forward strand.
ATTATCTTGAACCTGTTCATGAAATCTCCGAGAGATTCATCTTCTCTTTGAGACAGGCTCCATACATCAATGTCGGAAGTTTCTCTGTCCAAAAACATAGAGTATTGTTTGAGAAATTCCGAGGAGAGTTGACGGAAACTTCCGATGGAGTTTTGTTTTAGAAGGGAGAACCATTCGAGTGACGCTCCTTGGAGATGTTTGACGAAAAGGTGCCAGAAGCTAGTGTCTTTCTCGCCTTCCTTGAGCTTGGATCTCGCCATTGCGATCTGGAAAGTCTGCAGGTGTGCTTTCAGATCGGAGGTTCCGTCATACATTGGGATTTTCACTTTCCGGGGATCGGAGACTCTTGTGTGTTGGTTATGCGAGCAATGAATGGAGTTTTTCGAGCCTCTTCAAGGAGCTTGGCGCGGCACTGGTCGCGTGATGGATCTGCGACTTGACCTCTTTGACCTCTGCTGCTGTATTTTTGATGTAGTCGCGAATATCGCGAATCTCGTCTAGATAGTCGCAGGTCTATTTTTGAGATGGTTGGCTTGTTCTACGAATGGCTCTGGCCTGCTCCTCGGCATGTTTCTCTTACTCTACCCAGAAGATATTTTCCTCTTCTTCTGTCATGGGTTCGCTAAGCTAAGAATCCTTCCGCATTGTGCGACCCTTAACCCTTCTCAGGTGTACGTCAGCGTCTTCATCTGTGGAATCGGATTGATCGCTGAAGTCCAGGTCAATTCGCTCAGCTTCGTTATCCTCGGATTCCTTCTAAGGATTTGGAGGATCTTCCATGTTATTCTGTGGCTCGACAAAGGTGATTACATCGAGGCTTTGTCCCGATGGATTCTCTTGCGCTTTCTAGAGTAAGTCTCGTGGAGTGGTGAAGTCAAGTTTTCTTCCGCGAAGTCTGGTAGCTCTGCGCGGAAGAATAGTTCTAGTCCTCGCGGTTAGGGTTTCAACCTGTTTAGCAAGAGAGCTAGTCAGTTTATCTTGTTCAGCCGACTTCTTTTTTAGAGTCGAGAACACCTTTTTTATTTCCTCGAATGTCGCGGTGTTCGCGTCAGCGTTAACCGCGGTGTTGTTCGTCACCGGAGAGTTTTCAGCTTTTTTATTGGCACTGTCGTCGTCATGAGCTGGTTGATTATTCTGATCGTCTGTAGTCATGTTCGATCTAGCGTTTTGCGGCTGCGAGTTAGATTGATCCGTACCCTGAGCTAATATGCCCCCTCCTTCTAGCGCCAAACTGTAGGAACTGAAATTCACACTGTCGATTATCGTAATCGAAGGAAAGCCAAGAAACCCTAACTTTCCTTGAGGTCCCGGATTTCTGCTAAACCAAACAACGATAGATCAAAAGTACGAAGAAAACAGACGACGATGTAAAAGTAAAACAGAAATCGAAAGAAAATAGAGCAATATAGATCTTATTCCGAATTTGCGTTAAGCGTTACAACAGATGATAAGCCGTGGCGGCGAGAGTTGTCGGCGAGTATCCTAGTTCAAACAGCGTAAGACTTGTAAACCTAATTGAGACGCAGCTCGCTAGCAAAAACAAAATAAACCTAAAGCTCTAAGTGTGAATTGTGAAGAAGTTTTATCTGTGTCCCCCGCTCATTCTTCTACTTAGCCCCTCTTTTATATGCATTCGTAAGTTGATCTCGTTTCCTTTTCTACCCTAGATTTGAGCATATCCTTCCGCATAAATATTCCTTTTTCGAGGATATTCCTTATCTTTACGATTTTCCATATTTATCTTCAGACTATGACTTTATTGTATTTTCCTTTTATCTTTCACGGAACTCGAGTAAATCGTTGACGCAGTTGGGCCCATTCTCATTCTGAAATTGTAAGTGGACTTTTGTCGCGTTTTGGGCCTTCGTGGACCGTTTTGCGACTAAGTGACTTTTACAATTTCTTTCGGAGAAATCGTTCTTGGCATGACTATGCGGCGACGGTTTCGTGAAATGATAGGACCGATCGTATAGTTAAGACAATGTTGGTGCTCAAGTTAACCGTTATCATTTTATACGATCGATACGAAATTTCTACGAAAAGAACAAGTCTTTACGATTATTGCCGCGAAACTTCAACGGAAACTCCAATCGAGACGAAACAAGAGACAATCAAACCGAGATTAGAAGAAGAAGATGATCGATAGGACGTGGTCTAGTCAACCGTGGGCGACTAGACGTTGCCTGCGTCTAGCCGCCCGGGCGACTAGACGTTGCCCGCGTCTAGCCGCCCGGGCGAATAGACCTGGGTGACTAGACTTTGCACGAGTCTAGTCGCTCGTTGGGTGACTAGACTTTTTCGAGAATCAACGGGCGGCTAGACTGGCATTGTTCATATTGCTCGTATTTTCGAAGCGATGCGGTTATCCGTCATTTACGATGACTTCTTATCGCTCTGAAACTCATTTATTGAAATCTCTCGGAGGTCTCGGACGTTGATTTTGATATTCTCGCGTTTATTTGCCCGCGAGTAACTAGATTTTGCGAAGCGGTTGCTTATGGTTTGCTAGACGCGGAGCTTCGACATTTGGTCGAGAGGAGATTGACTTGATGGCAAGAGCCTTGGAATTTATAATCCTCTTACGATTTTCATTTCCGTAAGAGAGACGATGTTTCCGTTACGCTTTTAGGGATCGATTTCGTCGTGACCATTTTTGACCCCAACAATCATTATCCTTTCGAAAGCACCAAGGATGTATTGAATGTTCGGTAACATCAAGCTTTTTGAGTAGTCATTTTACGGGGGAGGAACCAATGTGAGATCCCAGACTTGTTCAGCTATAGGACAAAGAAACAGAAACGGCAGATAGTCTCCTCAATCAAACCACAAGTAACACATAATGGATTAATGGGCATTCCCCTTCTATTAAGCTTTGAGCGACAAAGAATGCTTCTAATATTGATCTCTAAATAAAGTGTTTGATTTTCCGGCAAGTTGTCTTTTCTAATGGAGATATTCTAAGACCTATAGATGTTGGATCTTTTTGGAGCATGTCAGCCGAATTGTATCCCCGTCTATGAAAGGCTCCATATATATTCATCTGTTAAGGCGCTTGACAATTTGAGCGTAAGTATTAAATTTTCATCTTCATGTTAAGTTTTGTCTCCTATAATCTCTCTCGCTTGCAAATAACTCAAATATGTAAACTCTTTCTTTTGATTTATAGAAAAATTTATTACACTTAATGTCTAGAGGTTCAAGAACAACCAAACTTCTCTCCCAGTTATTTGTACATCACTCTACAAATAATCAACATTGATCACTCTGTTGATACATCACCAATGAGCATAAGATAAGGAAAGTAAACATCTAAAGACAGATTATTTATAGTATTAGATCAAGTGGCTAATGCTCAAAGCCTCTCTTAGCATCAGAGTTTTACTCATCTCGGTCAACATCTTCTTAATCTTTGACTTCCTTTGTTTCCAATTGTATCTTTAGTGGCCCGGTTTGCTGCTTCTTTTTGCGAAAATATACTTTGTGAAATGTATCACTTCATCAGTGATCAGTTGCCGCACCCGCACTCACACTTTATACCAAGTATCCCCACAGTTTATAAGCAGATCAACGACTTTGAGAGAAGGCTCTGGTTCATCTTGGCGGCTTTTTGGAGGTTTAGGATTGTTCTAACTAAATTTCTTTCCATAGTAGGTTATCTTCTCCATTCCCAATTTTCTTTAAGAGGCCATGACTAAGAAACTCTTTATCATAAAATATGCTTCTCCGAGCATATGATGGTTTATAACCTAAAGAGATTCCGATGAATATATTGGTTGTAAAATACCGCATTTTGTATACTCTTGCAAGGAGTGATTAAGGCTGAGAGCGGTTCCTTGAGGCTTGTTGCATATGAGAGTCTGTTTAAACCTCTTAATATCTTAGAAGCCTAAATCTATTTTCTCCTTTTTCTTGCGCAGTTTCTTCCAAGCCACCCATGAAAATTTTTCTTAGAGCTACCATTACTCCACCGAAATTGCACTATCACAATAGTTATTTTTTTTACAAAGATCATGAGAAAGGGTTGAACACGACATAACATATACTTGAAATGCTAAACAAATGGATTTCAATAATACTTATTTCGACCTTGAGATAAAGATTTAAAAACCATCCATGTCCTTGCATTTAAAATTTTATTGGATGAATTTCAAGAGCTTTCTCTTCTAACCACTAAAGTATTATGGGAGGCCTAGATAGGTACCTCTCCTCCTTTCTTGACAATATCGAGCATTCCTCTAATATTAGCTTTCATAATTTCTGAAATCTTTGTACCAAATATAATAGACGAACTTTGTGGTTCATAACATGGATAGAAGAATCCCCGTACAGCCTCGAACATCCTTTAATCTCCTCACTTTCAGTCATTGATGCACCATAACGGAGTATGTTGACATCAGCATGTAATAAATGATGAACAGAAGGATCATGATTATAAAATTTGATTATGTTGATAAAAACCTCTTATACTAGCTTAATTTAGTAGATTTACAAGGGCCTCGACACTAAGAATGAACAAGGATGAAGATAAAGGATCCCCCATGCGTATTCCCCATTCAAGATTGTCAAAGCCATGGTTTTGCCCATTGAGAAGAAATGTGTAAGTAATAGTGGTGCATAATAACCTCTCAAAAACTTCATTAAACCCATTGACATGTCGGTTTTGATTGCCATTGAGTTCTCTGAAATGTTGCCGTTTGTTCTTAACACTTGAATCATTTCGTGAGCAACAATCAATGTTGTCCTTGTATATCGATACCAATGTCAAAATTACTTACTTCGTTCTGCTAGAGAGAATTTTTTACATGATTTTGTAGTGGATATAACATAAACTAATTGGCCTCTTCTCACTCATTGGCGGCGGTTGTACTTGAATGAGGCGTATTTGCGTGTAATTTTACTCGGTTGGCATAACAGATGAATTAAAAAAGTTTATGATTTTATTTTTTACTCTAGGACCAATGATAGATCAATACCTTTAATAGGAAAGGCTAGAGAAACCATCAACTCCTAGGGAGCTTAAGCCTTTAATATCAAAGACGGTAGTTTTTTTTTTTATCTCTGCATCACTTATCAGTTTTGTCAGCGTTCTGTTCACGTCATGAATGACTTTCCCTTCAAAATCTTCAAATAAAGACACAAGATCAAATGGGTTCGAGCTCATGAAATTTTTTCAGAAATACCCCATAGTTATACTTTCCGTCGAGCTCTCTGTATATCGTTCCCTACTATTAATGTCCTTAAGTATCACAATTATGTTTTTTTTTTTTTGATCTTTGACAACGTTGTGGAAGTATTGTATAGTTTTGTCTCCCATTCTAAGTCATCGCTCTCGAACTTTCTATTTCTAGAATACTTCATCTTACCTATAAGCTTCATCTAATTCACATTTAAATTGCTTCATGGGCTTAGGGTCTGAAAAGTTTTACACTAGTAAAAAAACTGCTATAGTCACGACAGATTTCGTGACTAAATCGTGACTATAGGATCGTGACTTTTTTTTTCGTGGCTAATCGTGGCTATATGAATGATTTTGCCACGATTTTAGCCACGAAAAAAAGTAACGATCATATAGCCACGTTTTTTTCGTGACAAAAACGTGGCTATACCACTTATTTCTACTAGTGTTAGAAATATCTTTTCAAATCTATGGTTCAGATTTGATATTGTGTCCTTTGAGTGCATATTCGTGACTTATTCAATCTAGAGATTTCTCTGCAAACGTTCCCTACTATTAATGTCCTTAAGTATTACAATTATGTTTTTTTTCCTTTTGATCTTTGACAACGTTGTGGAAGTATTGTATAGTTTTGTCTCCCATTCTAAGCCATCGCTCTCGAACTTTCTTTTTCTAGAATACTTCATCTTACCTATAAGTTTCATCTAATTCACATTTAAATTGCTTCATGGGGTTAGGGTCTGAAAAGTTTTAGAAATATCTTTTCAAATCTATGGTTCAGATTTGATATTGTGTCCTTTGAGTGCATATTCGTGACTTATTCAATCTAGAGATTTCTCTGCAAACGTTATTAACTCTTTCATCAATTCACAAGCTTCGAGTGGAATGATCACATCCTCATCCTTTTTTACTAACCTCCTCAAACCCATGTTTGCTTATGTATCTCTTAGCAAAGTAGAATCTTCCTTTGCTTTGTTATTTATCTTCAAAAGCAAAACTAATATGAATGGATTAATGACCTGATGCTAGCATATCCATGTAATACATGTGAGTTCTCAAAACAGTTTAAACCATTTGTCTCAAAACTACTGTCTAGCTGACATTTCTAGAGCTATGAATCTCTTTGAGTTTGCAATTCTCCATTAAATTTCTGTAATCTCAGAACGATGAGACATTCCTCTATGGACCACCAAGTTTTTCAAAAAAAAAGGAGCTCGTTGAAGTCCCCAACGAGCATCCATGCCTCATTCATGTTGATACCAATAGTTGTAAGTTTAATCCACACCAAAAAATCTTCAAGAAACCACGGGGTCTCCATAGATAAAAGACAGAAGAAATGACAAAGAACCCAGCTTGACATTTCAGTCAATGATTCTCTTATTCGCACATAGCACATCCACCTTGTAGATATTCGTCCCACACAACTAAGCCTCCACTTAAACAAACTTGAGAAATTTGATGAGAGAAAGTGATATGATCATGGAAGCTACAACTGAGTTGGAGCATGAACCAAAGCTTAAAGAGGAGTTTGAAACTAAGGAAACGCTGATCATTTCAAATGGACCTCTAACTCGAGCCAAAGTTAAAGAACTCAAGGCAACAATAGGAGGGATTCTTATGCACACTTGGAGACACGAAGCAGAATTGATCCGGAGTGGAGAAAGAATCAACCAAAGCACACTAATCACTATCCAAGTAAGTGATCTCAACAAATGGGAAAAGTGTCTCGGTTGTACTCTTTTTCCCTTGTCAAGTTTTGTCCCAATGAGTTTTCTTGACAAGGTTTTTAATGAGGCAGCTGTTTCACTTCACAATTGCTCATTTTTTGAAGATAAAACCCAAGGAATATTTTCAGCAATAAAGCCACACATAAGGAGGGAAAATGAGCCAATTTTATGTTCAAACTTCATATTTAATGTTGCTAAAATTTCCTAGGACTTGTACATGTATAAGTCATTAAAAACTCATTTTCTCTCTTTTCTCTTTATAATTTTGTGGCCATTGTAATAGAAACAACAACAAACTCTTTTTTAATCAAATCTCTTTCTAAAAGTTGTTCACTTGTTGTTGTGTATATCCACCAGACATTATCAAAATTCTTTGGTGAACCCATTGAGTTTATAACTGATCAAATCAAGAGCTTTTCCGCAACTCTTGTGTGATCCATCACCCACATCCCTTATGTTCAATTCTGAACAACAAGGCTTATCCCAATCTCATTCAGTTCTAGAGTTCGATCTAGGGAAGATCTCTCCGAGATCTCATCAAGTGGTATCAGAGCATCTCTAAAAGTTGAGTTTTCTGTCTCTATCTTTTTCAATTTTGTTAGAAGAAAGTGGTTATTGAGTTCCAGTTCTGTGTTTAGAAGGTTTGGACGAAATTGATAGTGATTTTATCAACCTAGAACTTATTTTAGGTTGTTTAAATCCATTAGAACAAAAAAATTTTGGTTTTAAAATAAAATTCAGAATCTGCTAAGTTGCTAGAAATTGATTGAAGTGTGTTATAATCTATTCTGTTTTTAATCAATCATTTTCTTTAGAACTAGTTACTGATTTTGTGTTTCTTGTGTTTTAGAAAACCATGACGGAAGTAAGCGATGAGGAGTTCAGCACAAAATATAAGCTTCTAGTAAAGGCAGTCACAAGCAAGATGGAACGAGAACTTCAAGTTCGAATGGAAGCTGTGCGGTTGGACTTACAACACGTAAACCATCAACAAACTGAGACTTTGAGACGAGAAATCCAGCAGCAAAATGAGGCAACATATGAGAGCCTAAGGCAAATTCAGGAGCTGTTAGGACAACGTAATCAAGATCAACCAAGAAATCAGCACCAAGAAGAAGCTGATAATTACTATAACATCAACAACTCTACTTCTCGGACTAACCACAAGAGGCATAGACGTATGCAAGAAGAAAGAAGGATTTCGAGAGATGATCTTGCTGGTCCCAAACCAAAAATCCAGAACAAGATTTGGGGCTGAAAGAACCGGTTTCTTCAAAGAAGAGAAACAGTTTATCCAAGAGATAACAAGATAGTTCATACGCCTAAAGAAGAAGCTAAGCCAAATGTGTATAACGAGGATAAAGGAAAACATGTAGCTTCTACCTCAAGGAATCGCGATATAAGCTGTTATAAGTGTCATGGAAGAGGACATTATGCAAATGATTGCACCAACAAGAGATTTATGGTTATTCTTGACAATGGTAAGTTTGAATCAGAAGATGAAAAAGCGAATGCAACTAAAGAAGAAATGAAGAAAATCCAGTTTGTGGTGACTTATTGGTTGTAAGGAGAACTCTAAACATGCAAAAAAGGCTGAAGAGCATGAGCAAAGAGAGAACTTTTTCCCCACTCGTTGTTTTGTTCAAGACAAAGTTTGCAGTCTCATTATCGATGGAGGTAGTTGTACTAATGTGGCGAGTGATACTATGGTCCAGAAACTTGGATTAGAAGTTAAGAAATATCCAAAGTCGTATAAACTTCAATGGCTCGATGAAAATGGCGAGATGAACCCAAGTAACAGTTCCTACATCTATTGGGAAGTATGAAGATGAAAATCTATGTGATGTTCTACCAATGGAGGCTGGACATATACTTCTAGGGAGGCCTTGACAATCTGATCGCAAGGTAAAGCATGACGATTTCACTAACAAATATTCTTTTGAGTTTAATGGCATGAAAATTGTTTTAGTACCGTTAACACCTCAAGAAGTTTATCAAGATCAATTGTGGCTTAAACAAAAGAAGGAAAACACTCCAAAACAATTCAATTTCTTTGCTAAATCTGGTGATGTTAAAAAGTCTCTTTATTCTAAGCAACCAAAGCTACTATTTGTATTTAAAGGAGCTCTTTCGAGCTTAACTAACCTTGAACCAGTGTTGCCGAGTGAGATGTCATCCTTATTGCAAGATTATAAGGACGTTTTTTCAGAATAAAACCCCAAGGGGCTGTCATCAATACGTGGGATTGAACATCAAATCGATTTTGTACCCGAAGCTTCACTTCCAAACAGGCCAGCCTATAGAACTAATCTTATGGAGACTAAGGAGTTGCAAAGGCAAATAGATGAGCTTATAGATAAGGGTCATATCCGAGAAAGCATGAGCCCATGTGTTATTCTTGTTTTACTTGTGCCAAAGAAAGATGGCAGCTGGCGCATGTGTGTTGATTGCTGAGCAATCAATAATATTACGGTGAAGTATCAACATCCTATACATGATATGCTTGATGAATTGTATGGTGCTAACATGTTTTCTAAGATTGATCTTAAAAGTGGTTACCATAGGATCAGAATGAAGGAGGGTGACGAATGGAAAACAACGTTTAAAATCAAGCAAGGATTATATGAATGGCTTGTGATGCCATTTGGATTAACTAACGCCCCAAGTACTTTTATGCGTCTAATGAATCATGTTCTCAGGGCATTCATTGGAGTCTTTGTTGTGGTTTATTTTGATGACATTCTGATTTACAGCAAAGGACTAGAAGAACATGTCAAGCACGTCCAAACAGTTCTGAATGTTCTGCGAGAAGAAAAGCTTTATGCTAACACTAAGAAGTGTACTTTATGTACATCTAATCTTGTATTTTTAGGCTTTGTTGTGAGTGAAAATGGAGTAAAAGTAGATGAGGAAAAGGTAAAAGCAATCCAAGAACGGCCAAATTTGAAATCAATTAGTGAAGTAAGAAGCTTTCATGGACTTGTTGGATTTTATAGACGTTTTGTGAAGGATTTTAGCACTATTGCTGCTCCATTCACTGAAGTTATTAAGAAGAATGTGGGATTCAAGTGGGAAGAACCTCAAGAAACAGCTTTCCAAAAACTAAAAGAGAAGCTTACTCATGCACCCTTTTTAATCTTACCAGATTTTAATAAAACTTTTGAAATCGAATGTGATGCATTTGGTATTGGTATTGGTGCTGTTTTGATGCAGGAAAAGAAACCAGTCGCTTATTTTAGTGAAAAGCTTGGAGGTCCGACGCTGAATTATGCTACGTACGATAAGGAGTTGTATGCTTTAGTTCGTGCATTAAAAACATGACAGCATTATCTATGGCCAAAGGAGTTCATCATTCATACTGACCATGAATCTCTCAAGTACTTAAAAGGGCAGAACAAGCTCTGCAAAAGGCACGCAAGGTAGGTGGAATTCAATGAAACATTTCCCTATGTGATTAAGTATAAATAAGGTAAGGAAAATGTAGTTGTTGATGCACTATCTCGACGGTATGCTCTTCTTTCCACTCTTGAAACTAAATTCCTGAGATTTGAGCAACTTAAAGAGATTTATGGAACTGATTCAGATTTTCAGAAAGCTTACAAAGCTTGTGAGAAATTCGCATCTGGCCATTATTTTAGACATGATGGTTTTCTTTTCTATGATAATCGTTTGTGTGTTCCTAACTATTCTTTGAGAAATATTTTTGTTAAAGAAGCACACAGCAGATGACTAATGGAGCACTTTGGAGTGGCCAAAACTCTTAAAACTTTGTAGGATCATTTCTATTGGCCACAAATGAAAAGAGATGTTGAGCGAATTTGTGAAAGGTGTGTAACGTGCAAACAAGCTAAGTCTAAGGTTCAGCCTCACGGTTTGTACACTCCTTTACCCATTCCTAATCATCCTTGGAATGATCTATCTATGGGTTTTGTTGTGGGTTTGCCTCGGACTAAAACAGGTAAGGATTATATCTTTGTCGTTGTAGATAGATTCTCTAATATGGCTCACTTCATTCCATTTCATAAAACTGATGATGCTTTGTATGTTGCAAATTTGTTCTTTAAGGAAATAGTGCGTTTACATGGAATGCCTAAGACTATAATTACATATAAGGGTACTAAGTTTCTTAGTTATTTCTGGAAAACTCTTTGGTCTAAGCTAGGAACTAAGCTTTTGTTTTCAACTACATGTCATCCGCAAAGTGATGGTCAAATCAAAGTAGTTAATAGAACCTTAGGAACCTTGTTGTGTTCGTTGATTAAAAAGAATCTGAAAAGCTTGGGAAGAATGTTTGTCACATGATGAATTTGCTTATAATCATGTTGTACATTCTGCTTCTAAGTATTCTCCATTTTGATATTGTTAATGGATTTAATCCTACCTCACCTTTGGATCTAATACCTTTACCTTTGAGTGAAAGAGCTAGTGTTGATGGGAAAAGGAAAGCAAAAATGGTAAAAGAAATTCACGCCAAGGCTAGAAAGAACATCGAGGATAAAACAAAGTTGTATGCAAAACAAGCAAACAAAGGGAGACATCAACTGATTTTTGATGTTGGAGATCAAGTTTGGGTGCATTTGCACAAGGAGAGGTTTCCAAATGAAAGGAAATCTAAACTGATGCCAAGAATTTAAAGGTCCCTTCAAGATAATAAAACGAATCGGCGACAATGCCTACCAACTTGACTTGCGAGGTAAGTACAATGTGATTTCGAGCTTCAATGTTTCTGATTTGGTTCCATTTTTTACAGAAGATTCAGACTTGAGGACAAATCTTTCTCAAGAGGGAGAGGATAATATGATCATGGAAGCTACAATTGACCTGGAGCGTGAACCAGAGCTTAAAGAGGAGCTTGTAATTGAGGAAGCGATGACCATTCCAAATGGACCCCTAACTCGAGACAAAGCTAAAGAACTCAAGGCAACAATAGGAGGGATTCTTATGCACACTTGGAGCCACGAAACAGAACTGATCCGGAGTGGAGAAAGAATCAATCAAAGCACTCTAATCACTATCCAAGCTAAGTGATTTCAACAAATGGGAAAAGTGTCTCGGTTGTACTCTTTTTCCCTTGTCAAGTTTTGTCCCAATGAGTTTTCTTGACAAGGTTTTTAATGAGGCAGTTGTTTCACTTCACAATTGCCTATTTGTTGAAGATAAAATCCAAGGAATATTTTCAGCAATAAAGCCACACATAAGGAGGGAAAAGGAGTCAATTTTATGTTCAAACTTCATATTTAATGTTGCTGAAATTTCCTAGGACTTGTGCATGTACAAGTCATTAAAAACTCATTTCTCTCTCTTTTCTCTTTATAATTTCGTGGCCATTGTAGTAGAAACAACAACGACCATTTTTAATCAAATCTCTTTCTAAAAGTTGTTCACTTGTTGTTGCATATGTCCAGCAGAAATTCTCAGAATTCTTTGGTGAATCCATCGAGTTTATAACTGATCAAATCAAGAGCTTTTCCACAACTCTTGTGTGATCCATCATCCACATCTCTTATGCTCAATTCTAAACAGCAAGGCTTATCCCAATCTCATCCAGTTCTAGAGTTCGATCTAGAGAAGATCTCCTTGAGATTTCATCAGCAAGAACACAAATATGTTTTGGAGAAATTATATTAGACTCGCATAAGAATTTAGTTACAATATACATCGACTTATATAGAGAAATATCTAGACCTAATTTTCTAAATTAAGATAAACATAAATGTTAATAATATATTTCTACATAATGACAAATTTTCTATTCTAAGATATTAACATATTTATAGATATTTTCAAATCTCAATTTTGATCTTGGTCGATTTCTTGATCTCCTAATAAAACTCACTCAACCGCAATAACTTCATCGTAACCCAAACTATATTTCAAACCAACAATAAATACCATCATAGCCCATTAAAAAGAAAGTAAACGGGTGGTTGAGCATTTCAATTTTTCACTTTAGCATTTTATACTTGGTCAGTACAACAACTACTCATGGGATATATTAACTAGAGTAATTAATTTTGTTTTTGGTCGAAACGTGCGTATATAATGACCTGCAATATCGCTTGTTCATTGTACTTTAGTAAATTTGGTTGTAATATGTAAAATGAAGCATATGAAGAGAGACCTAAAATGTTGGTATGTTATGAACCATTTAGTGGATGTCATAACCGAAGGCCCATTTACCTTACACTCGGCCCATATAGGCGTTGTCCCATATATGTTATTAGGCCCAAGAGAGACTTAACTTAGTGACCAAGTTTTCTTGTATTTATCCTATGTATTTCCTAATTGGTTTTGGATTTGTATCTCCCTATATAAGGGCACCTTATTGATTAATAAAGAGATTGATGTTTCCCTAAAATCTTAACACGTTATCAGCACGAAACTGTGAGAAACCCTGAGCCATAAACTCTCGATCAAAACATTAAAAATCCGAAGCTGAAAAACATCCCCATCATCGCATCGCATCTTCGTATCATCGCATCATCGCATCGGATCGCATCCAGCCCGTGTTCATCTGTTGCTCGTGTTCCAGCCTTAGCTCGTGAGATCCAGTTCGTGTGTTACTCTTGAGATATCCAACCCGTGTGTTGCTCGTGAGTTCGTGTTCATCATCCAATCAATTCAACAAGCGATCCATTCAACCCAATCGGAGGTCAAGGTAAACTAATCTAACCTAAAACATGAACTCCCAACCTGAATTCAACATAACAACATCAGATCTGTTCAACAAAATCTGATTATACCTAAAAAAAACCAGATCTATATGTTAATCGATTGTTCAAACCTTAAGATCTAATCTATATGTTATAAAACCTGATTATATGTTTAAGAATTCATTAAACATTCATAAAACCAGTAGATGTGTCGAGTTTAATGAAGTTAAACTCGATTCAAACCTTATTTTAAATCCTAAAATATGATCGCATATATCCCTTATATGTGATCCCTTAAATCCTAATGTTTATATGTTTTAAACATTAAAATCGAACCCTATGCTTTTAAAACCTGAAGTATATGAATAAAACTTATTAAAACGTGATCTTGTGTTTAAAACCTAAGAAAATTAGAGACCAAAATCTGATCCCAATCGCATAATATGCGGATCGCATATTATGTGTATTAAATTGATACCTAAAGCTAAAATATATGTTTTAATCTTAATCAATCCTTACCTAAAGATGATTATATGTTTAAAACCTTCATTAAACTAAAGTTCCAGATCTGATTATCAACATAATCAGATCGTATAAGGTATATATTAAAATCGATGCATATAACCATATATGTTTTAATCGCATATTTGTTTTAAAATCTGATTTTGTTTTATGAACTAGTTTAATCGCATGCTATAACCTAATTTCTCTGAAAATTTAACATGATCACATGCTCTGATTGTGTCGCACACTAGGCTTACTAAATTCATGTTTAAAATTGATTGATTAATTGATAAATCTGATTGAATGCCTTTAGGATAGAAACCGCATGCTAGATAGAATGTCTTCACATTTTTTAAACTTGATTAAAACCTGACCAGCAAGTTCTTTGACTTGTTTTGCAATTTAAAAACCTTGATTAAATCACATGGACAGCATATAGACTTAGCACTTGACATAGGATTGTATATTACATGATAAAATGGATTGATTCTTTGAATTAAAAAAACTGATTGTATGATCTCATAGGTTGCTAGTATGAACCCCATGATGCTTGCTTGATTATTTGATTGCATTCACATGTTCATTCACATACCATCCGTATGTACATTTAGAATCCGTATGCTAGGCTTGCATCACATTCGTATGCCCATAAGCATGAACATATAGAAATTGCATGCTAGGTATATTTCGTTTGGTCGTGAGACTTGTTTGATGCATTTTCTTCTTCCGTGACCAAACTTTAAACATATACCAAACCTTGGCCGAATGTAAACCTCGGCCAAGACTTAAACCATTGGCCGAATGTCCACATCCGACCAATTGAACACCTACACGGTTTAAAGCACTAATTTATAGAATATATGATTTCAGATGACGGAAATCAACAACCTGGACTTTGCTGCCCTCAATCTCTCAAGAGACAACTACTTACAATGGGCACTTGATACTAAAATTATCTTGAAATCAAAGGGACTCAGTGAATGCATCACCGAGGGCAATGAGGCAAGTGAAAAAGAGAGATACAAGGCGATCTTGATTATTCTCCATCATCTTGCTGATAGTCTCAAAGATCAATACCAAACAATTGAGAATCCCATAGACCTTTGGTAGGAATTGAAAACAAGATATGATCACCAGAGAACGGTGATATTACCAAAGGCTATGTATGATTGGAGGAACCTCAGAATCCAGGACTACAAGTCCGTGGATGAATATAATTCAGCCCTATTTAAGATAGTTTCTAAATTGAAATTATGTGGTGAGGAGATAACAGACAAGGATATGCTAGAAAAGACCTTTTCCACCTTCCACACGAGTAATGTGTTGTTACAACAACAATACCGTGAAAAGGGCTTTACAACATATGTTGATTTGATCTTATGTTTATTGTTCGCTGAGAAAAAGAATGAATTATTGATGAGAAACATTGAATTGAGACCTCCTGGATCAACCCCACTACTTGAAGCACACGTAACCACAGAGGCAAATAAAGAAACCAACCACGTCCAGAATAATAGTCGACGCGGCCGTGGTCGCGGTCGAGGACAAATGTATGGACAAGGACGTGGTCGTGGTATTGGCTACTACAATGCCTTTGGCCGTGGCCAAGAGAACTATTTTGGTCGTGGCCAAGGGAATTATTTTGGCCGAGGCCGTGGCTATCAAGCTAACTTTGGTCGTGGTCGTGGTCGAGGCCGTGGTATTTCCTTTAAACCACAGAACTCACACAAGTGGGAAGCTAACAAACAAAAGATAAATACCAAATTTGTGTGCCATAGGTGTGGAGCGAGTAACCATTGGGATCAAACATGCCGGACTCCCAAACACCTTGTCGATCTTTACCAAGAAACTTTGAAAGGAAAGAATCCTGAAGCCCACTTGATCTTTGAAGATGGCGAGAATGACTTTGATCATGAACAAGATGATCTTATGGCCTATGAGACCATTGATTGCCTAAAAGAATCAAGTTGATTTCGTCATCAAAAGTTTTGTGTTTTCTTTGTGTTTTGCTTTTGCATTTATTTGTGCTTTCTTTACTTCTTTGGATTTGTTTTATTCCTTTCTTTGATTTCTTTACCTTGTACCAAACATTAAAACTTAAGTAAATGAACAAGTGATTTTTTGAAATTAGTCTCTAATATGTCATCCAAAATTCCTTCACTAATTCTATGATTCTTGTTTTGAAGAATGATGGATGACATGGATATATGCGTGGTAGACAGTGGCTCAAGCCACACGATTTTAAGAGACAAAAGATACTTTGTTAATCTAACACTTAAAAACGCCAATATAAGTACTATAGCAGGTATAGCCAACTTAATAGAAGGCTATGACCAGGCTTATGTGATATTTCCTAAGGGTACGCATCTAGAAATAATCGATGCATTAGATTCACCCAGCTCCAAGAGAAGCCTATTGAGTTTTAAGGATATCCGAATGAATGGATTCCATATTGAGACTAAGAGCGAAGGAAACAAAGAGTTCCTTCAGATAATTGAAAACGCCCAAGGCAATAAGAGAGTCTTAGAGACTATACTTGCACTCTCTACTGGTTTATACTATGCTAAGATCAATATGATAGAGGCTAATTGTGAGACCCTTGCTCTATTTTTTCTTAACAATTTTGCGTGTTCAGTTTGATTTTAGACAAGTCTTTTCG